>SWEM01000119.1:0-70170 GCA_019593585.1 Nitzschia palea | reverse complement strand
TGCTCTCCCCATTGTTTAGGGAAAATTCCACCAGAAGGCGTGTTGCCAAACTCGGTTCGTTTCACATCGTGCCTCAAGTATGACTTGTCCTTGTTGGGGTCCAGGGTCGACTTGACATGGTACCAATGGTTGATACATACACCACGAGCGTTCCAGAACGGCTCCATTCGTTCGGGTTGAACATTGAAATCGGAATTCATGGCCTTGCTAACAATGTCCAATTCTACCTGTTCGCCCCGTCGCAATCGATCTTGAATATCTTGGGGTAAGGCAAGGGTTTGGCTGAAATGTGTCCACGCCCAATGGCGGTTGCGACGTTGTTCAATAGGTTTGTACAATTCGGCTGCCTGCCAGGTCTTGCCACCATCAATGGATACATCCACCCGCTCAATTTTGCGACCACCTCCCGACCAGGCCACACCTTTTATGGTAATGTCGGTAGCATTCTTCCCTCCCATAATCGCATTTTGAGGCGGGTTGCATACCAAACTTTGAACTGGCATTTCTTGAACGATGGGGGCTTGATCTAGCCTTGGTGGTGGCCAATGGGACAATTCCCCTTCAAAGGTGATGTTGGGGGCAAAACCACGATCTGTAAAATACAAAGGAGAGAGGACAAAGAGCAGTGGTTAGATCATGTGCACCACAACTACACAGCAACCACGCGCGGGAATATTCAAAACACTTACACGACTTTTGCTGCCAAGTTTTTTGTGATTCTTGATCGGTGACAATAATTTTGTGAAGCCACTTGCATTGACGGGCCCCCGCATGACCTGGGGCAATCACTCGCACTGGATAGCCATGATCTCTTGGCAATGGTGCTCCGTTCATTTCAAAGGCAATCAAAGTATCGCCCAGTGGATCGACGGCCTTGTCAATAGGGATACTTCCTCCGTAGCACGAACCAGTCTCATCAATATCATATGCCTCAAATTGCACATGTTGAATATCCTTGGGATTCCATTCTCCATTGGCCAATCCCTCCACGTCCAATCCACAATGCTTGAGAACATCCCGCATACGGACTCCTCCCCACTTGGCGGTGGACATGGCACCAACCACCCAGTGCGGGGCAATGTAAATCTTGTGATTGCCGTCGTGCATGTCTTCTCGACGATTACCGGCACATTGCAAGGTGGTGGATACCTCATACTTTTTGAATTTAGTTTTCAAGTCCTCCAGCGTGAACTTGTACTTTTTCTTGTTCAGACCCTTTCCTTTAACAATCAAAGTATATTCTTGTGGATCAATTTCTGGAACGGCCAAGTGATTGCGAACATAGAACAATTCATTGGGGGTGTAATAATCATTGGTCAAGAGCTCAATTCGGGGTTCCCCACAAAAGGGTTTTTTGGTACAGGGCAAAAGATCCGGATCACGATGAGGATCACTTTCAAACATGTCGCCATGTTGAAAATTACGGGCCTTGACGGCATCTTCGGGAGATAGATTGCCAATGCGATACTTTTCCATCCAGTCCAAGACATGACCACGTAAATGTTGACGGTAAACGTCCCAGTAGGGTTCCAAGTCTTGACCTGCAGCCATTAGCAGACGCTAAGTGACAGAACAACAACAGCAACAACGACAAAAGACAGTGAGCAATCATCGTGACAATCATCCTCCAACCGAATCAAAGTGGTCATTTGAATAACGGACGAAGCACGTCGCCAACATCGAGTGCAAACCATCATAGCGCTGCCTGCAATGCATAGACTTACGGGCGTTCCTCCTGGATGTCCATTGATAAAGAAAGTCAAGTCATATACCGCACCACGGAACGTGTACCACAGACTGGACTCGTCAGAATGTTCCGCCACATCTTCGAGGGGAATAGTGGGGAGATCGGGGCGAGGGGGTGGAGTATTGGGATCTTCGACTGCAATACCAGGTCGTTGAAAGGGCGATGTTGGAGGACTCTTTCGGAGACGAGGCTCCATGAGAGCAACACCTGCACCTCCAAGAGCCAGACCCATCAAGGCAAACATGGCTGCCATGTTGTGAGTCTCTGTGGCAGTGCCAGTGGTTGCTGCTTTAGCTTGAGCATCGGTGGCAAAGGCACATTTACCAATTCGACTTGTCAACCTCAACGTTGAGGGATGGACAAGTCGCCGAATGCCATGGCGAGATAAAAACATGATTTACCTAGGAAGAGTATTGCTTCGTTTGATTTGGATACGTTGTTGGTTTGTGAGACTTTCACCTTTGGTTTGGCCGAATCTTCAAAAACAAAACGATGACCCAGGATGGTGATGTCGTCGAGTTCGGGTAATTTTTTAGGCGCCGAACCCTAATATCATTCAATTATGATAGTCCTCCTCAAAAGTCGCAGTTTTACGAGCAATAGATTCAGGTTGTCTCGTAAAAGGAAGGTAGCTGAGGAGATGTCAAAAGTCTCGAAGTTGACTCCCCAAGAGAACGAATCGAGTGCGCATCACTTAAGTAGTGATTGTCCCTCCTTACACAGAAAGTGTTCTCCTATGCAAAAGTCCAGAAGATGATCCCCAATCGAACTCTAGGGGATCCTACGTATCTTTCTCCTCATAAATACGAAGCTGTGCCACGCAACAAAATATGGTTCGTATCTGCGTTGAAGCGATCCAATTCTGTTAGCAGTGCACACATATAAATTCACCGTGATGAGGAAGAAAATGGCCCCAGTAATTCGCCTGCTATGGATCCAAGTGTGGTCTTGCTATGATGAGACCATGGAACAGTTACATCTCTGTATTCTCATGTTGGGCGACATAAATAAGGAAAATCTACTCGTCCACAGCCCAACGACCACCACCACCACTCATTACAATCATGATGCCGCCTAGCAGGCATCATCCTCCCTAGGTCGTCGTGGTGGAGATGATCATACTACTAGTAGTATTCGTGCGGCCGCGATGTGCAATAGTATCCAGTAGAATTACTAGCTAGCTAGATTGCGGCACGTGCTGGATAAAATGTTGGTCACCCAACAACAATAACGAGACTACTTGGAGCCAATGCCTGACCATCATTATGTCCTGGCTGGCTGTTATATAAAACGATTTCGGCTAGAAAACAGTTCATCGACCAAATAAAAGCAATTACGATGACTTTTGAACGTCCTAGGATTTACCCCGCCCGTCTTTGTTGCTTGCTTCACTGGAAAAAGAGCCTCTCACTAGATGAGTTGTATCAAATTTTGCATACGTCGTGCGTTTCTTTTGACCATAATCCCGATACATCGTGTGAAAGATTGATGATATATATTGGCTATCCGAGCAGCAGAAGGATTTCCAGACAAGTTTTGACAAAAACAAAGGAAGAAAGTTTATTTATTATATATACACTAGGTTTTTTATTTTGGCAGTTCATGACCATATCGGTCCATTACCGAAGCCCGCTTGACTTTGTAACTTTGTGTCAGCTGTCCGTTGACCATGGCAAATGGTTCCAATGTCACATAGACATCTCCCACTTGTTCCCATTTTCGGAAATCGGTAGTGGCCGCTTTGATACTGACCAAGAGTGCATTGTAAAGATCCTTGTTTTTTCGCAACTCGATGGAAGCATTTTGCAACAAGGCAGCATTCACTTCAAAATCGTCATGAGTGCACTTTGGGTCGTTCAATACCTCATTGGCTGCCTGCAATTTGGAACCTTGTTCTGGAGTCACAAAACCAGCATTGACCAGCTCGGATGGTTTTAGGACAGTAATGGCAATGAGTCGCCGACCATCTTGTCCCGTCAGCATGACTTGTTCAATGAGATCAGACGCTCCAAGAAGGGCATCTTCAATCGGTTGAGGCTCAATATTCTCTCCATTCGACAAGACGATTGTATCCTTGGCTCGGCCAGTCAAAATCAAGTCTCCAGTTGCCGGGTTGATGCGTCCCAAATCACCAGTATCAAACCAGCCGTATTGATCAATGGCCTTCGCCGTTCCTTCGGGATTTTTGTAGTATCCCTTCATGACTTGTGGTCCTCGGCCAATGACCACTCCCACTTCACCAATGGGTACGGACTTGCGCTCGGATTCGGCCGTTGCCTTGCTCTCCGGATCGACCACTCGAACTTCGGTATCCAGACAGGGCTTGCCACAGCATCCCGCCGTGACCATGTTGGCATCGGCTCTTCGATAGGCCAACAGTGGGGAACATTCCGTCAATCCATATCCGACTAGAACTTTGAATCCAGCCGCTTCATAAAATGTCTCGAGTGATCCGGCCAAGGCGGATCCTCCCGAAATGATAGTCCTTAAATTACCCCCAAAGCCGTCTTGAACCTTTTTCCAAACCAACTTGTCCCCCACTGCGTTCAAGGGAGCCAGAGCGAGTAGCGTGGCCTTGCTGGCCAATTTGCGAAGTGCATTGGGAGCCTCGTCTTGTACGACCAAGCCACTGGCAATTTTTTGATGGACCGCTCGGGCCGTCCCCGTCTTGGTAAAGAGGCTGGACAAGGCCTTGACGGCCGCACTGCCCGACGAAAATTTATCTTGGACTCCGGCGGCAATTTTTTCCAACACTCGAGGAACCAAGACGAGCCATTCTGGTTTGTGTTTGGCCATGTCATTTTTAAAAGTTCGAATACTGGAATATACAACCTTGCAGGATCGAGTCAACATCCACAATTCAAAGGTACGTTCGGTAATGTGCCATACGGGCAGTAAGGAAACCATCGTTTCGCCTGGAACGGGCTCGGTCTCTTCATAGGGTCGAGTGGTGGATAGTCGATGGGAAATTTGATGCAAGAGGTTACCATGGGTCAGCATGACACCCTTGGGATTTCCGGTAGTACCCGAGGTATAGACAATGGTCGAAAGATCATTTTTGGTGAGAATGGGCAATTGCGAGGCCGAAATGAGACCCGTCGTTTGAAGTAAATCACCAAAGACTTGAATGGTAATACCCAATTCGGCAGACATTTGGTCAATTGCTTCTTGGGATGTTTTTTCGCGATTGAGAAGAATAATAGTCTTGATGGCACCATATTTCTCATTGGACAAGCCCAATTTCTTGAGTCCCTTGGTAGCCGCATCTTTTTGCAACTTTTGGAGTAATTTGGGTCCTTGCAAGACGGCAATGCCGGCCGAATCGGAATGTTCATAGATATATCGCAATTCCTCGAGGGGAGCGTCGGCTCCTCGGACCGCCGAGGCACCCCCGGCCCGTTGAATGCCATGATCGGCCATGAGCCACCGGGCCGAATTTTCTCCCAAAACGGCGACATTGGTGCCCTTGGTCACTCCGAGGCGTTGAAAAATACCAGCACTGGTTCGAATAATTTCTTCCATTTCAGCAAAGGTAACTTGAATCTTGTCATCACACAAGTGATCATCAATCAAGGCGATTTGATGAGGATTGATTTGCGCCATTTCTGTCCAGAGTTGGGGACAAGATTCCAATTTATCCCGCAACGTGTGAAGCTTGTTAATCATGGGATTGGTTGTGGAATGATCCAATTCGGTCAATTTCAAAGTCTTGTCTTCCAAGAAATTGCCATTTCTATCTTTTTTACGATGACGTCGAGGAAAGGGAGGATGAGGACTACTATCACCGTCACCAAATAAAATGTCTTCTTCTTCCGATGTCAATTCTCCGGCTGCTGTTTTGGACTATATAGTATAACAGTATAAACCAAGTCAAACAACAAAATGACTGTGAGGTTCCAGTTTCCAACAACAAGACAGGCATTGCAGTAGATGATGGTGCGATCACACATACCTGATCCGTCACAACCCCTCGAGGGGTGAGAATGATGGACTTGATGAGGTTCTTGGGACCGGCTAAACCAAAGGCATCTACTACCGTAGTAGAAGCACTTAGGGCAGTCAGCACCGTCATGACGAGAATAGTTCGGGACGACATTTTCATTTCTTGTCGCGGGAGTGAGTGTTGTTGTATCGAAACACACTGGACGGAATCTATCGATGGCAATAAAAAAGAAGAAAAAGATGGTATGGCCCACTCTTGCAAAAGCGTTAGAGAGTTTCCAACGCAATCCAATGATAATGATAGAGTGGAGTGGTGTTCCAGGTTTCAGAGGAGAATGGATGGAAGATACCCGTCAGCGACCGCTAGTACTATCAGTTGTTGCGGTCGATGATGTGTACGTACCCCCTTTTCTTGTTTGGCACAGAACAAAAACGCATCCACCGGCACAAGGTGCACCTCGAATCTCGATTCCACGTACGACTTCAACTCCAAGTGGAGATTTTCTTTTTCGACGCGTCAAAAGATAGAGTCGGATGGATCATCGTGGAGACCTTCCTACCTACTGTTCAATGACCGTTATTTTTCGAACGGTAACGAACACAACAACCGGTGTCCACTGTCTACCGGTATATCCAAAAGTGCTGTCACACCATCGCTCACCTTCGGTCTATTCCAAAACCGTCAACCATTTATTACTCCAAAGTACTATCCATCAAATACCGTATCTGATAATCCGGCAAGCAACCAGTAATAACAAGCCAAGTCCATGCCCTGCGGATTGGAACACTAGGAACTTGACAGATACACAAGCCAGGAAGGAGCAACAAAAACAATCATTAATCATTAATCATCAATAGCAGCCAATGGGTGAAGGCTCTGGATTCCTTCTTGTCCGAAACACCCATGTTCGAAATATGAGAGCGATGCATCGAAGGCATTACCAAAAGATTGGTTTAAAACCAGTTTTGTTACTCGCTCTATTTTTGGTGGTAGTATCGTGGGGATTTATCCTATGGATGGCAAAGTCATCCCTGAATAGATTGCATCCTTCCTTGACAGAAATTGGCCCGCAACGCTTGTCGAGTATAAGTTCTGCAGCTGCTGCTGCTGCTACTAGTACTGCCAAGTTGGTGACGGCACAAGATCACGATACTGCTACAAAGAACAATCCATATTTTGGATGGCAACCTCCTATTCCAACCGAAAAAGAATGTAGTTGGCGGGAATGCTTTAAACCCAAGCATACATGTTCGGCCTGTCGAGACTTGCCCGAGGATTGGACCGAGGCACCGGATCCACCACCCGATTGGATACCCGATGTGACGATGCTCCATCGAATGCGATTACAGGGCAAGGATTCTCATGGCAATCCTTGGCCACCCCCCTTGGATGCCGAACTGTGTGAGAATATTGGCAATATGGGAGGACCACTGGATGATAATCGAAAGTGTAAGTTACTACTAACGGTATTATGGTACCTGCACCATACTATGTTCCCGATGCCTTGGATGTCTTGTGTGTGTGAGATTCTGCTGCTGCAGTCAACTGTACTGAACGTACACTTTTTTATCCTTTCTTTCATTGTTGATCCATTTTCATTTTCAAGTACTCGATCGAGTCCCTATATCCTTGGCAACGACCACTCCGGGTCGACCCACACCCAAAATTTTGTGCATGGTCTATACCATGAAGGAACAACATGCCACCAATATTCGGGCCATTCGAGAAACGTGGGCCTCGTATTGTGATGGATTCTTGGCCTTTTCCACGGCCGACGATCCTCGAATTCCCGCCATTTCTCTTGCCCACGACGGCCCGGAAGAATATGGCAACATGTGGCAAAAGGTTCGATCCATTTGGAACTTTGTTGGGACGCATTATTTACAAGATTTTGATTTTTTCTTTCAGGGTGGTGAAGATTTGTTTGTCATTCCCGAAAATCTCCAACACTATTTGCAACAATTACTCGATACCGATGGTACCACTTCCGATCATGCCTATTTTGTGGGACGACGCTTCAAGGGCTATGGAGAAAATAATTACTTTAATAGTGGAGGAGCGGGATATGCACTGAGTCGAGGAACCTTGCGCAAATACATTACGGAAGGATGGAATCATCCCCAATGCAGTCCCAATCAAAAGACATCGATGGAAGATGTCATGATTGCCCAATGTTTACGAGACGTCTTTGGGATTGGCATTACCGATACACGAGACGTACAACTCCGCGAACGATTTCATCCCTTTGCTCCGGCCACTCATCTCTATTGGCGTCCCCCCGAAAAAGGAAAAGGACGAGATTGGTACGAGGATTACAATACCGAATGGCCACCACTGTTGGATGAAATGTGTTGTGCTCCCGATTCCGTCTCGTTTCATTATATTAAAAAACCAGCCATGGTCCGTCACTTGTTTGCCTTGCTACATGGATGTAATGAATGATGGTGGTTAGTGGTGGGTTCTTAGTGGACACCCCCATTGCAGATATTTCCCAGTCTCAAGAGAGATTCGAGACTCCCAGGAAATGTGACTCGTATCCCCTCGACAGGCAGCAACGAGCGCCAAGATGGTGTGACATATCCCATCCGGTCCCCAGTCCCAATGAGACATGTGTTTTTTTACATTAAAAGAAAACAATCGATGCATTTTCGCTCTACCCACCGAGCCGAGTTGAACTTCTTGATCAATGTGAATGATTTAAAAAAACACGGAGAAGCAAACTGAAGTTGCAAGTTACGACAAGCGATTGCTGCTCCTACCACCACAGTGCACCTTTTGGCAAGAATGGGATGGTCCCTTGTACCGGCTATGTTCTCTCCAGCTTGAGGGGAGACAAGATGCTACTGCTGACCTATTGGATTGACAATGCAGTGAACGTTGTTATTGTTTTTTTTAGTATCATTCTATTAGATGGTGGGGGTTTTCCTGCCGTCATGGCGTAATCGAATGGTATCTTACTAATATTACTATTTTCCGAGACGTCTTTTTTTCTTCACGAAAGAAGTGTTGGCTTGTGTGTTGCATATGTTTCCGTCTCTGAAAAGGGGTGCATCGATCGATTCCTGCGTGGTCTGGAAAGTGGGTCCACTCCTGGTTCGATAATTGGGAGGGTCGCGTAGGATGAGTGCGGGTGGTGTGAATGATTTTGTGAGGTGGTGTGGGTACAAAGGGCAAGAGAGATCCGTGCTCCCATGGCCCATGGCAATGGTTCGATGATGGTGCTGTGTATGTGTTTGGTAACGGGTGCTGGCGGATGAGAATAGAATGAGTCGCTTAAAAATTGACTCT
This sequence comes from Nitzschia palea, assembly GCA_019593585.1. Lineage (NCBI taxonomy): Eukaryota > Bacillariophyta > Bacillariophyceae > Bacillariales > Bacillariaceae > Nitzschia > Nitzschia palea. The sequence goes on along the minus strand of SWEM01000119.1, from coordinate 61,192 downwards.
ACCATGATTGATGAATGATATGGGAGGCTATCATGATGGTGTGCATGTGTGGAGCGTATGAATGTGGTGGTGGTGTCTTGCCACTTTAAGGAGACGCCGAGTGGGGTGGATCAAAGTCGGCACAGTCATCCAAGCTTCCATCCTTGCCCAAGTAGCACTCTTCATCATTTAGAAACAATTCCTCACCATCCTTGGAATTTTTCTTGGCACCACCAAAGGCATTGGCGAGAAATCGGGGAACTCCAAATTGAAAGTCACCAAATCCAATGGTCGGAGTTCGAACGGCATTGCCGACGGCAGCCGCACGTTGTGTGGGGGCTATATATATATAGGACAAACCTTGCCGTGTGAGATGGAATGATGACAACAACAACAAAACGAATGTACGTAACAATGCACACAAACGTACCATCAAAATCAATGTCTTCACCAGAGATGGTTTCGGCTCTCAAGAAAGCACCAACTCGAGAGTTATCTGCTGCTGGAACCATGAATCCATTGGATCCCACCAGCGAGGTTAGAACAACTAGGGCGGAAAATACCTTCATCATCGTGTTATTTCTTTCTACTCTGGTGATCTATGATGCAGCTGATGGCAGACTACCGGTATGGCTGTGATGGAATCTCCTCGCCAACGGCAAGAAATAAAAACCCAGAGGTATCTTCCGAGACCGGAGAAGAATCCAAAAGCACGATGTGTCTCTCGAAGGATCCATATGTAATGGGTTCGCAAGAGCAGCTGCTCGGTCTGCTCGACGTCAAGGAAATGCAATCTGCCAACATCAAGTATGAGCCTATGGGGTAGACGTTTGGAGTATACAGGTACTCATCATCGACCATGCCAACACATACCGGTACATACCTAGGCTTCTCCCTTTCAAAACGTCGACGTCGTTCCGAGGCATATTCAAAATGGCATGACGTGTCCTTCCCCCTTTCCCGCTCCCATCATCATCACAAATTCGGATCCTACCGACCTGGTCGTCGGAAGTTGGAGGATGATGTGTGTGTGATGAGGTAGGTGAGCCGAAGTTGCAACCAGTCCTGACCGGTCGTTCCTTGCTGCATTTGCTTTTTTTTCTCCTTCAACAACCAAAAGCACACACTTGAATCAAACTACCACCATAAATTCCCGAATTGCATCTCACCAATAATGATGCGTCGAACACTAGCAGTGCTCTCCTCCTCCTCCACGTCCCATGCCACTTCTTGTACCTTGGCGGAATTGTCGGGTGCCAAATTGGTGGGTGGAACGGGCCAAGATCGAGTAGTCGTTTTGGGTACGGGATGGGGATCCTTTACCTTGGCCCGCCAACTCCGGGATGCCCCGGCCGTCCAAAAATTGCGTGTCGTGTCCCCCTCGAATCATTTTGTCTTTACTCCCCTCCTTCCCTCTACGGCCGTGGGAACCTTGGAATTTCGTTGCATTCAAGAACCCATTCGCAAGGTATTGGGAGACAATGGCAAATTTGTTCAAGCCAAGGCTCAACAAATTGATCCGGTAGAAAAGGCCATTCTTTATGAATCGACCTATAATGATGAAACGGGTTATCCCGAACGATTCGTCATGAAATATGACAAGTTGGTCATTGGAGTCGGTGTCAAAACCAATACCTTTGGAATTGAAAGTATCAAGGAAGGCGATGGTCTCCACTTTTTAAAACACTTGTATCATGCCCGGAATATTCGGAATACCATTATCGAATCGTTTGAAAAGGCGGCCATACCTGGAACCTTGCCCGAAGAACGACAACGTCTCTTGTCGTTCATCATTGTGGGAGGTGGACCCACGTCTTGTGAATTTGCTGCCGAACTCTATGACTTTGTCACTCAAGATGTCCAGCGATTGTACAAACATTTGGTCCCCTACGTCAAAGTGACCATGGTCGAAGCGGGTCCGGCCTTGCTAGGACCCTTTGATGTGCAATTACAAAATTATACCCATGGATTGTTTGAAAAACGCAACATCAATGTTCGATTGGCCACGGCCGTGATTGGTATTGAAGATTATACCGTGGATGGATTTCGCTTTCCGGCTCGTCGAGCTCAATTTAGCGATGGAACCTCGTTACCCTTTGGTACCTTGGTTTGGTCGGCGGGTCTCTCGCCCGTGAATTTTACTTCCAATTGTACCACCTTGCCCAAATCTCCCAATGGACGAATTTTGGTCGATGAGTACCTTCGTGTCAAGGGCTATGAGGGATCGATTTGGGCCTTGGGCGATGCCGCCGTTTGTGAAACCAATCCCCTTCCTCAATTGGCTCAAGTGGCTCGACAACAAGGTTTGTATTTGGGTGACGTCTTGACCGGAAAACAAAAAGAGGATGCAACTCCCTTTACCTTTTTTAGTTTGGGTAGCATGGCTAGTTTGGGTGAAATGAAGGGTGTCTATGATGGAACCAATGTGGGCCAACCTGGTCGTCCCGTCAAGGTGGGACGCATGACGGGATTTATGGCCTTGATCATGTGGCGATTGGCCTATTGGGGTCGACAAACTTCGTACGAAAACATGATGGCCATTCCGTTTCATTGGATGAAGAGTTTTTTCTTTGGTAGAGATATTTCCAAATTCTAAACTAGTACTGCTAATAATAATATGACGCGGACAGGTTGTTTTCTTCCCTTACCAACGAGCTGGCCACCTAGTTACGGTCCAGTCTTGTCGGTAGTTGCAATAGTTGAGGATATGCATATCATTCCTTTGTTACTTTACTTGTACATGTAGGGTGAACCAAAATGTGGCACTGTGAAGGGGGGCATAAAACCCACAACAAGAGCCGGGTTGGTCTGGGGGGCTAACCATTGTACCGATCTATCCTACGCGTCATGGGTTTTCAAAAAAATAGTTTTTTTATTGGTAAAACTACCTACCGTAATACCGGGAATAGAATAATCATCCTAGCTCCTTTACGCAATTTGTATTGTATTCGACGACGGCAGGTTGGACTTGGCACTGGCCAGCGCTGCCGACTTGGGACCTGATACAATCGATGACGACTTGGTGCCTGATACGGTAGGTGTGGGTCCCATGGTACTATTCGTATTGTTGGCCAGTAAGAGTCCCATCATTTCTTGATCCACATTCTCATAGTCATCATCTTCCGTGTCACTCAACGAATCACGGGCTTTGAGTTGTTTGGACTTTTGTTTGATATTTTCCCATTCTACGCGGAGTAAATTCCAAATGGATCGTCGAAAGACTTCGAGAAATTGGGTACACAGGACAAAGGCATCATGACTGACAAATAAATACGACGACACAAATCGTAGCAACCAACTAAATCGCAAGACGGAATCCGACAAGACAATGAGGGCACTCATGGTCAATCCAAACCGCAGACGGGGTCGCAACCAGACATGGTGACAAGGACTGGATCGCAAGGACGAGGCATTGTCTTTGGATTTGCTGTTGCTACTGCTGGTATCTCCACCGCCGCCCGTGGCCAGAATCGTCGTGGAAATACACGCTTGCGCCACTACTGCTTGTGGATTTTGCATCATCCCCCAATCCATGACAATGTCCCAATACAATGCATAGAGAGCGTTGACTCTGTAATATGCACGATTGGAGGAGTGAGAATAGTGTGTGTGAGAGAGAGCGGGAAAATGAGATAGGATGAGCAAAAGAATGGTATGTTGGTATCAGCAACGTACGTTTGCAACAGTATTAAATAAATATCCAGTGATTGTGCCGCGACGGTATCTTCCATGGTTTTTTGGTAGGCAGAGAGTAACAGAGGCCAAATCGAAGTGGAATACTTGATGGCATTGGCCACGTGTTGGTTTCGGTTGGGATCTTTTTTCAGTCGTCCAATGGAATACATGAGTAGACATTGTCGGGCCCGAACGACAAAGGGCAGGGCCGCAAAGAGGGACGGAACAATAATATTGTGCGCTGCTTGAGGGACCGGATTGGGATAATGACTGGCCATGTGCAAGAGCATGCCCCAATCAAAAAAGACTTTGGAAAGACTGCACATGGCATCGGCATAAAAGACATCGACAAAGGGAATGGGTCGGGGCATTTCGGTAGGTCGAACGCACCAACAACGGGGTTGGATCAAGGCCCAGGTTCGATGGAGAGTAATTTGAAAGGCCTTGCGGAGCCATTGATTGGAAGCCAGGGGAACAAAAATGTAAATGACAAAGGTCGCATAAAAGCAAAGGACCGCACCCACCACTCCACGACCCAGGAAATCCATCCAAATCCGCGTCGTGGCATGCAATAGAAACAATAGGATCAAGCTAAAAATGACGAGCTTGTACCACGTAATGGTAGCTCCTGCGGTGGTCGAAGCTTCGAGTGCTGGATATTGAGAATCCAGATATAATATTTCCTTGTCTGGATATTTGTCCTTGTCCTTTTCCAGATCGTTTTCATCAAATGATCGGGACGATGTTTTTTCATCCTTTCTAGAAAGAGGGGCAGAAATGGAAATATCTCCACTCAGACTACCAAGACTAATGCTTCCACTACTCAATGGTGCAGCGGGGATTCCACCAAGACCCTCTTGTTGTTGCTGTTGTTGCAATTGCTTTTGTTCCTTGAGTTCAAGTTGTTGCTGTTGTTGTTCCTTGAGTAAATCATATTGCAAGACGTATCGATAATTGATTCCAAAGAGACGAAAAAAGAATATATTCATTCCCCACAATCCAATGGATACAATCAAAACAGTCGGCGATCGCAACATGGCATGCGATGGGCCGAGGCCTGTACCAAAAATGTCTCCTACTTCTTGAGTGGAAGACATGGTGGTTGTGACTCTTGTAGTGAATTACAATGCATGCACCGTCAGTAGGGCTGGAGAGTCTGTTGTACAAGGAGGAGGAGGAGGAGGAGTTGGAGTAGGGGATGCTGTGGTAACCGGTAGGTTGTGTTGTGTCTTGGGAAAGGAAACGACCAAGGGAGAAACACTACAAGTGGTACCACTAAGAGTGTACCAGGTACAATGATGATGATGATGATGCGTGCGGAATTTTGTCCATGCTTTCTCCCGGTTGTGGAGGAGAATGACGGGTGACGTGACCGCGACGGCAGGCTCGCGCATCTCTTTGAACCTTTCTGCTGGGCCATATTTTATAGGGCAAATTACAATTTCACTGAAGAAGAAGCCGTGCAATTCCTTTTTACTGATTCCGAGTGTGGCAATAAGGCAATCACCGTGAACAATTCCTCTTCACTGTTTTCGCATGTGTATCACTGATTTCAAAAATGTATCACCGAACAATTTAGTGGCGAATCTTGAATACGGTTTTCAAATATTACAATTCTACCATCACCGATTTCAGGTATGTCTATCACCGATTACGTCTCTAATTTAACGGCTGCAAAACTTCCCGCCATAAGTGTACTCAGCAGCAAGTAGTAACCGTACGTCAACTACATGTCATCATGAAATTTAACTGTCACAAGTCCTTGATGAGATCAATATGCCGACAATGATCTCTCATTCATCTCTTTATCATTAATCTCCCTTCTAATTATGATGACTTGAATTAAAGAAAGTACGATAGTCCAGTCGTTTTTGTTCCTGATTTGGTATTGGAATCGCAGAGAACAACGCACGGAAGTGACTTGCAATTTCCCGACTATTCAACGACAAGTTACGGGACTTGGAACAAAGATAGTCACCTTTGTGGTGCAAGCACAAGCTGGTAATGCACACATAATAGAATTCCTAGACTTATCTGTATATACTGTGATTTGTTGGTGTGTATGTATTCATGTATCGGTCTCACATTTCATGACAATACGAGGTTGTTGTTGCTTACATTCCTTGAACCTCGTTCTTTCCGTTCTTTTGCCAATTCCTCCCTGGCAACGCATGTTCTAACGTTGTGTCCTTTTTCCCCACACCTGCTACACACAATTAATGATTCCTCGGGGCCACATGATGTGCGTGGTCGCTTGCGAATCCTCTTCTTTTTTGGTCGGCCACTCATACGTTTTCCTTCAGGAATAGGCGGAAGTGTACAACCATCGGGAGCAATTGTTTCCATGCAAACCGGACGGATGTTATGGGTCATCATGGCGTACTCGGTCTCGTAACGATACATCTCGTCCACATATTCGCTCACCACGTACGAAAAGGAATACTTCCTTTGCAACCGAAAGTAGGCAAGTGCATCAATGCAGGGGTAGCCGTCGTCTTGCCATTGCCCACACTCACAAGTATTATTTGTAACGTTCAATGTAAATTTTTTCGCACTTTCTGTTGTCTTGCTGAGACGGATAACAGTGACCTCATGACCACCACTGTCTCCGTTCAACAACTCATACCCAGCACAATCGTTCCAAGCATCTTTCAACTCCTGCACCACATGCGACACGACTCCTTGTTTTCCTTCCATTTTTTTGCGCATGTCACAAATTCTTTCCATCATGGTGCTAAGGATCGTGTCTATTGTAAAGAGCCACGATTTTTCTCTTGCTTTTTCAAACATGTTATTCGCCGACTCTGATACGTTCGTGGTGATGATCCTGTACCGAGGTGGTAACCCTTGATCTTCTTGCCATGCAGTACCCCGCCATCGCTCCACGTCGATTCCTTTAACAAATTTGGCAGCCTTTCTGGAAATTCCCTCAATCTCTTTCAATAAAAAGGCTGCATATCGGTGCGAGAACGTTCTGGACAACAAGAAGACGTACTTGGATACACGCTGCCCGCCACCTTTTTCTGCATTGCGTGCAATATGCACCGCACAAAACCAGTTGTAGTTGTCGGGGAACACTTTCTCCAGCGCGTTTAAAAGGCCTTTGCAACGGTCGGAAACAAAGGAAAAGTACTTGTGACGGACCCTAGGTTGTGGATGTGGTAGAACCAAGCATTCATTGGCCTTGTGCAAATGTTCCAAAAACCAGTCCACCCTTCCTCATTCTCGTTGTCTCTCGTGATGCCAATCGCAACTGGATATATTTCCTCACATGCAGTCTTTACGGAGGCACAGTACATAGTTCCTTTCCATTGTGATTTAAGATGGCATGCATCCAATGAAATCACTGGTCGCACATACAACAATGTCTTTTTCATGATTCCCGGACACACAAAAATTCGATCCATCTGTGAGTCCACAGTTGTTTCGTACCTTACAGTTGAGTCGTCATTTAAGTGATCAAATTTGTCCAGATACGGGATTAGCATTTCGAAGCTAATCTTGTCCTGCTCCCACTTGTTCTCGGTAGTTGCGACGACTGCACGGTATGCCTGACCATACGTAATCTCCATTCCGTTTACGTTGGCAGCAGCCTTCACTACGTCCTTTGGGACGGGATCATGGTACTTGATACCAGCAACAGTGTCAACGATTGGCTCCACTCTTCCTTTAAGCCTTTTCTTGGGAGTACGCCCGATACTAGGTTGGTTGGGGACACGCGGACCAACGTGGACTGCGGTCGTCAGCGACGCTTTCAGTATAATATAGTCGGTGCCACGTTTCCTTCCAAATGGTGCAGAGAATATACAGCCAACATGTGTTCGGCATCGATATTGTCTTGAGATACATGTGAACTTTTGAATAACAAAACGGCAGCCGGACAATTCTTCATACTCCTCCATGTCCTCGTCGATGTCTTGGACGGTATCGTATTTCTTCATCATGAAGAAGGGAATAAACATATCGTCTGGAGTTTCCTTTCCTTCATCAGAACTTGGGAGCAAACGTTCTTCGTCTGTGGCCTCGTTTTCGTCCATATCACCGTCCAACGAAAAATTTGGAAAGTCAGGTTCCGAGTTACCATCGTCGATCCTGTCCTCATTTACACCTTCAATGTCTACTACTTCCTCGGAGACATCCTCCTCTTGTCCATTGGTTTCTTTCCGTCCTGCCTCATTTACACCTTCGATTTCTTCGACATCAACATCTGTCCTTGACACAGTTACCTCTATAACCTCGACATTATCGTCGTTGTCAGTGATACCAGATGCTGGTGGCATTACATTGGTGCCATCCCCAACTTTACGATCATCACCATCGACACCATTGAGCGTTCAAAGTATTTTTCTATGTTTGATGAGCCGATTAGGAAATGGTCCGGAAGATCTTTCGGCATCGCATGCCGCAAAATGTAATCAATTAAGGATGTTGTGAGAAACTCTTGACCATTGAGAGCTTGTATGTCCTCTTCAATCTTCTCAAAGGGAATGGATGCACCACGCACTGGATCATCAGCAAAAGGCGGATAGTGCGCTTTGTCAAGGGGGGGTTTTCGTAATGATGGACGACGAGGCGACTTAGTCGCCTTTCTTCTGGACTTTTTACCCTTCATTTTGCAAGCAGAATGCTAAGAAGGGATGAAAAAGACGTGGAGATGGTCGAGTATTTGAAGATCAGAGTTGATGGAATGGCAACACAAAAACACCTTTTTGACAGTTAGGTTTTGGTGGCGAAACCATGCACACACGTACAGTTACTACTGGGAGTGCACCAAATCCCTTTTGGCGGGAAGCAGAGACCGTTACGCAAGCCAGGTAATCGGTGATTAGTAGGTATTGCCACCCTTGAAATCAGTAATTCATGAATAGTACTTTTTGAAATCAGTCTAAGGAAATGAAAGCTATTTTTTTCGGTGATACATTTTTGAAATCAGTGATACAAATGCGAAATCAGTGATACACATGCGAAAACAGTGAAGAGGAATTGTTCACGGTGATTGCCTTATTGCCACTCTCGAAATCAGTAAAGAAGAATTGCACGGCTTCTTCTTCAGTGAAATTGTAATTTGCCCTATTTTATATTTTCCTAACGGAATCATCCAGTCCAATGGATCGACTGTCATCAACGAGGACAACTCGCTGTCCAACACATCAAGGAGTCAAGCTATTTTACAACGCAAACTCTTTTTATTATGACTCTCAACATGACATGGTTGGTTTCTTGCCAGCACTCTTTGCACCGGCCATGGCAATGGCGACATTGTTGGATATTGCTCCTCCAACTTGCTGCAAGTGGTGGCTTGGTGGATGCCTGGAATCCTTCGTCCTCCTCCTCCCCTTGGGATATCCCCAACATTCCAGTGTCTCGAACCACCTTTGTCTCCAACGTTATGGCTGCTGCTGGAGCATCAAGCTTGCTACTCCTTGTTTCACCTACTGGTGAGGATGCCGCATATGCCGCCGTGCCACCAGAAAGAGGCAATGACAATAGTGACGCCGATGACGATTTTGTTCGTTCCATTACAAAATCATTGAGTCCACCGACCGAGGAACGACCACCGATTGCCTTGCCCAATCGACTCAACAACAACAACAACAACAACTATCCACAAGCAAAGGCTGCTCTCAGTCTTCCACCACCCCAACGAGTCGAAGCCTTGATTACGCTTGAAAATCCTCAATTACGACCATCACCATCGGATATACTCGTCATTCAAGTGTATGAAAGTCCCAATTGTCGACAGCTATTAGGTGGAGCCCGCGTACCGATTGCTCGCATTCGATTTCCAATTCAAGTGCAGTTAACATCGGCCAATGCCAAATCGTCAACAACAACAACGTCAACAACATCATCATCATCGGGAGTAGAGGTTTGGAATACTCTCACCTCGTCTCAAGATTTGTGGATGGTAGCCAATGTTTGTCCGGGAGGAAATAATGACAATGACGACGCTACAACGACGTGTCTTGAACCACATGATAGTAATATACTCTTTCAAGCGACGGGGATTTCCAAATTTCTCACCAATCTACCAGGCCTCGCCACTCAAGACTCTACTACGCGGCTAGAAACAAACATGAGTCAAACGGGAATACGACTGCCAGCCACCTTGACCCTCCAACACTTGTAGATCCAACCACAAGCAGCAGCAGCAGCAGCAGCAGGTTGAGAAAAACGCCGCCTGATTCCATTGTTCATTCGCTCTCTGACACAATGGCGGCTGGTACGACAACGACAATCTATGATGGTTTCACTCTTCTTTTTGTCATGGATTGGAAACATGGACACAACTTTAGTTACTGATATGAACTATGCATGCACGATATCCCAGGACTCGACAAGTTATCATAGCACGACTATCGAGGACATTCACTCCTCCGGGCTAGCAAGAAATGGACTGGGCGGGCTACAGCAGCCCCAGTCTTTTGACAAGGAAATGCTGGAGCACTTCAACCCATCTCTTCCTAATCCGAGCAAATGAACAAGACCATTCTCTCTTCACCACGACAGTCGTCCGAGTGAACAAGGAGGCAGGAGCGAGACTGGCGGGTGGAGTGTAGCCGTAGTCTCACAGACAAGAATCGTCGACCTGTGCCTGGTCTTGCTGCAAAACAAATCTTTGCTTGGTCGCTGTGACACGGAAGACTGCAACGGTGAACAGCTGTGGTGATCGTCGTCATCTTCTACTACTATGCAATGATAGTCATAGCAAAGTTGTCTGGCAGCATTGATCACCACAGCTGGTCACCATTGCAGAGCTGCATCTCGTAGGGAAACAAAGACTTGTTCCTGAAGCAGGACAAGAAGGAAGAACTAGCGAGCAACAAAGTAAGACAATGGGTACGATTCATGTGATACTATCAGCACTCACTGTGAGATGATTTGGGTGGTGATTGAATCGAGATAGATGTACTACTTGTACTAGATGCTGCAGACTTGTTGTTGTGAAATTTTGTGACAACTCTTGGACTTGAGATTAGAATTTTGAAATCTAGCCCGACCAACCAAGAACCAGGTAGGCATTGGTAGCCACTCAACGTGACTGGACGTTTCCACCAGTAGGTGTGATAGTTTCCATGCGGGACCAAGAAAAACAACGGTTTTTCCTTTCGGTACGACTTGGGTGACTGACTCAAGATAAACGTACATGTAGATACATGAAGACTTGTTGTTGTGACTTTGGGTGACAACTCCTCGACTTGGGACTAGAATTTTGAAATCTAGCCCGACCAAGAAGGTGGCTTCCAAGAATCAGGTAGGCCTTGGTAGCGATTCAACGTGACTAGGTGGTTGTTTCCACCAGTAGGGTATGATGTTTCCATGCGGGACAATGTCCCAGTTCGACTAGGGTGAGTGACTCGAAATAGGCGTAGACGTACATGATGATGAAGACTGGTAGTTGTTGTGAAATTGTGACAAATTAGAATTCTACCATTGTGAAATGTTCGTTCGATGTTGGACTGTGGCGGCTGGTACGACAACTAGCAATCTATCTATGATGGTTTCCCTTTTTCTTTCATGGATTGGGAACATGGACAGACGAGCGATCTTTTATTTCCTGACTACTACTACTTCGTTAGGATGAACTCTGCATGAGACTTACGACCTCATCATTGTTCACATCTCGAATATCATCAAGGCATCGACAGGAGGATACGGTATCCCCAGTCTTGTTCGTCGGCTAGGGGCTGCCGTAGCCTCCCAGTCCATGTCTTCATGATATTCAAGTAGTCAGCAACAGGCTATCCCTCTGGGCTGCCTTCACGACGACAGCCCAAGGAGACCAGCGGCGATGTACTTGTTCTTCACTCGGACTATGGAAAGATTTACTGGATGGCTACATCAACCCCAAGTCAAACCAGGGGGTGCTATAGCCTTTCAGTCCATCTCTCCATAGTCCGAGCAGTGAACACGACCATCTTTTCTCATGTAGCAGTCCGAGGAACAATGAACAAAGAGACTGGTGGCTGGCGCCGGGGGTACCTTGGCTGCCTCGCCGAAAATCTTCTCTTTACAAGTCCGAGTGATCGTCATTGTCATCATCGTTGTCATCTTCTATGGTACCATCGTCATTGCCAAGTCGTCTCGTAGGGGAAGAAAAGTTTTGTTTTGCAGCAGGACAAGCAAGCAAGGACCAGGTCAATGTAAGGCAGGAAAACACAAGATGTGATAATGTCAGCACTGACTGTGAGATGACTTGGGTGATCGACTCGAGATAGACGTACATGTAGATGATGAAGACTTGTGCTGTCGTGAAATTGTGGCAACTCCTAGAACTGTGCAGAGTTTCACCATTTTGAAATTTTGCCCAAGCAAGCAAGAAGAATGAAATGAAGAAACAACGGTTTTTCGGTTTTTCGTGCCGGTCTGTCTGCCGCATGCATCCAAGGCTCCCACAGATCTGCCTGACGTGGCACACCTGGTATTCTATTACCTACTACCAAGTACAATGGTACCAGGTACCAGGTTTACCAGCGACCATTCTTGTATGTGGTACAGGCAGAGGCAATTGGACATCACCTCCATGCGTCCAACAAGGCAGAGGATGATGCCTTTCTCGTGTTGGTTAGAGTCGGTTGGCTTGAAAGTTGGCATGTCCTTTGGATCTTTAGTTTTACTAGTATGTTTCTTGGCGTCTTGCATTTCCTCTTGTCATGGTTTCACACCGATGAGATTATGGAATGGTGGGTTCACGGGCAGTCGAGGTTATGATCTTGTCTCTGCAAACAATAATAATAATAATAATGTGGCAACAATCTACTACTTCAACGATCAATATGGAGCAACAACATCAAGGCTCGGCATGGTGAGAAACATTGATTTGGTTGAAGCTCTCATCTTTTATGGAATAGACTCGATTGTACAAGTAAACGATGACAAGGAACCGAGGGCCTCATTACTCGATGGAGTACCAAGTTTACTCAACGAATGTCGACGCGACGATACCGCGGTGATTGCTCTGGTGGAACAACAAGAATCCGATTGTTTGGTATCATCCTGTACCAAGTCCTATCCCTTTCTTCATATTGTTCCAATCACTAGTCCAGCACCCAATCCCAAAGATCTTTGGACAGCCATTCATGACAGCATTCCTCCCATTCAACCCAAAGGATTTGGTGGATCGTCTGGATTTGGTACCAAGGCTGCCGATCCCGAACGAGCGCCCTACCCCAAACATTGTGTCGTCTTGTGCAGTACAGAGGATCAATGCCGTGCGGCTCGTTATGCGGGGATGCGAGTCCTTTGTCTCTCGGATAATGCACTAGCGGATGCGGTAGTAGACGACGATTGGTCCTCGATATGCATGGATGATATTGCCACGCCTGGATCGTTTTGGCTCAATCCACCTCATCCTCGCGATGATGACAGCAATGCCGTGGATGTAGAACTTGTCATTCGTGCCTACGAGGACGCTGACATTATTGGTGGTATAGTATCCACCACCACCACCAAACCCATCGAGAGAAGGGCATTGTCCGACAACAACGACGACGATGAATGGTCCGATGCCGAACTTGCCAAAATCTTGGCTGATATCGATCCATTGTGAAATGGTATTGCGCGCAAGGAGAGACCACTCTAGTTTTCATGTCCTGGACCGCGGTGTCTTGACGCGGGCCCAAAAAAGGTAAAGAAAAGCAAGATCATATTGACACGATCTGGCAAGCGCCGACAATATCTTGGTCTCATCCATAGTTGGTGGGGAGCACCCACTTGTTTCGGTTACATGGATTTTGGTTGGTGAGAGGCGCCAATATAGGATGGACCAGTGGAATGCATTCGTGTGGTTGTGCAGATATATACACGCAAACACAGAGACTTGAATCCGGATGGATAGTAATCCAGCCATCGATCCCCCAACTTTATATTACTTCCCATGGGCTTTACTTTGGAGAGGAGCGTCAACACGCACACACACACACACACGACTCTAGGAAAAATTGGAATATACCGTACTTGATAAAAAAATCAAACGAAAACGCTTATAGCAAGAAATAAATTTCTTGTTTGACAATCCGTGTACCCGAATCATTCATGTTTCATGTTGGTTGGGTCACCCAAAAAATCTACCCATAGTGTGTCCCCAGCCAGATGTTGTGTTGTTGTTTTAGTTGTTGTTTGCCACGAGCCGCCCATTTTGAGGGGGAGTCATGTCGGAATGGTACCATGCCATTGGTTGCGTGTGTTTGATTCCTTTATTCTGCGGCATCGGCAGTGGTGGATATAGTATTCGTGGCGGCTGGCGGTAAATCTGCTTCCGTGGCTTCAATGGGTTTGGGACGTAATAACGGATGCTCGGTACGTGGTACATAACCTTTTGGTGCTTCTCCCTTTTGTTGTTGTCGTTTCTTGTCATGTTTCAACATGACATGTACGGAATCATCAACTGTTTGTAACCGTGTATCGTGTGAAGAGGCACCGCAACCCATATTTGTTGTTACTGGTATATTCTATATTCTTCTTGGGAAAGAAAGAAACGACTATTGTCACGTATTGATGTTTTTTGGAAAGAAAAAGGACTGGGAAGCAATGGGAAAGAATGGAAAAGGTAAACAGTGCAATCAAAAAGGAATGTGAAGCAAGCGGTGTGGTTAGTCTGGGACGAAGCATTATTCAAAGATTCATCGTGGTCTTCCAAGTCAGCAACCATTCAAGTCTCACCTATCCGTAATAAAATATAAATGATGAAATTATTCAAAATGAGCAAGACACGTTTTCTGACTATGACCAACAACCACCACCACCACAACACGAACTGGGAATCGAAATTAGGTGGAGTTGCGTTTGCTTTTGCAATGGAAATGGACAGGTGCTGCACTTGTACCAGGTACCCGTTACTAGTAGCGCGTAATTACCGCAGTGACATGTCCCCATGAAAATGCACCCACACCATACACCATCGTCGTCGACGTTGGGCCCAAAAAATTCTAGTTGGGGGTGGTCGCGATGCACGCCGGCCAGCACAGAGTCGTGCACTCATTTGTTATAGCTACCAATGGTACCTGGTACAGTACGGTAGTGTTGACGACTATAAATTACTACCTACTAAACGATAGTATAAAATAAAAATTCAATGAGATTGTTTTGAAAACCAATAGAAGGTATAGAATCTGTGCTAGCATCGCGACAAAACAATGTAGAAATACCACAAATGAGGGGAACCGGTAGATGCAGTCAGTACTAATCAATGAGAAGAAAAATAGATGTACTTTTGGTCGCTGTAGTTCCCTAGGAAGAGCGGGCGCCTCCTTCCTCTCGAGTCCACCAAAATGGATCTTCTTGTGAGCGACTTGCCCAATCTTCATTGAGACTGGCATATTCTACAGATGCATCATCTCTTAAATCATGGTCATTCCGTCTTCGAAAGGGCCACCACGAAGACGACGATGACGATGTAGCTCGATTCCGTTCTGGTGTTCCCATTCCATGATCCATGTGGTATCCAGTGCCATCCCCTGAACTCCAATGCGGACGGGCACTGGACAGGGGTAACAATCGTTCGCGTCGCTCATCCTCTCCCCGCGATGCCCACCACCACGGTGACCGACGCTGACGTCGTTCGGCAATTTCACTTTGATTCAACTCATCCCGAATGGTAGTGGCCTCTTCGTGCATCCATGTTCGAATCCATACATACCGAATTCCCTCGATAATTCCCAATATAAGTAGTACACCAGCCAATTTAATGGGAGAGAGTCTTTGACACCATTGTAGTGGCAAGACCAAGCAGGTACTGGTCGATTCACTCAAGGAAAGCCCCCACAAACAAAGTGCCAGAATCAAAAACAATATGGATAACACAAAGCTGAGACTGGCACTGACTTTTACCCCACATTGAGTAATTTTGGCCAAAATTCCCCGCAATAAAATCACTATCGAGACGGCCATGACAAATATCGCTGGTATATTAGTAAGATCGTGAGATAGTTCCACAATACCAATGTACAGGGCCATGGAAATCCCACTCATCATGTCGAGAACATGACAAATTTGAAAGACGACACTGGAAAAACTCCTTGTCGCAGCAGTGGTAGTGGAGGAGGACGAGAGATAGTTGGCATCTCCATTTAATAATGCCGTGGTGGATTCCGCGGAAGGAGTGTTCAATTGTTGCGCTTGTTCCCAGAGTCGATCATTGGCGGCCGACTCCCAAGGGTTTTCTATGGTTCAATGTAGGATGGGGTGTCATGGGGTGCGTCGTGGTACTACTACCGGTAATGGGCAAAAGGAGACAACTATTGTCGTAGTCGGTGTAGTTTGGCAACAACTCACAGTCAAATGGCAATGGACTTTCTTTTACAACAGATCAAAATGTCGTAGACCATGCGCTGCCGCTGCGTTCCGTTCTACCAGAGAAATCGTTATTATTATTCGTGGGAATCACGTCGTGACATTCGTTCGTTCCTTTTTTGTCTTGTGACTTGGCTGGCGGGCGGGCGCCTGCCGACAACAAAACCGCCAGGTACACGAGGCAATATATACAAGTACTTACGGTCCACCCATAGATAGGCGACCCGGTCCGATAATGTTGGGCTTCTCCGCGACTTCGTTCATCACAATTCCGCCATGCGCCATGCCAGCTTCTGCGAAACTCATAAAAATCATTACATCCTCACATACACACCATTTACATTTCCATCGTGGTGAAGAAAGAAAAAGAAAGTTCCGAGCAAAGACCCGACACCACACATAGTAGTAACAATCAATTTTTTGTGTTATTAGCACCATGGCCAATGCAGCAGCCAAAAAGGCAGCCGCTGGTAGGTAGAGAGTACCGTTGTTGTTGTTGTTGTTGTCGTTGAGTCTGGACTTTTTATTGGTTCGTGTTTGTGTGTTCGTCTGTTGATCCGCACGAGATGCGACTAACGAAACGAGTGCTATTCCCCCTTTTCTTTCAACCATGTAGCCAAAACAGCCACTGCCAACATCTATCAACCAATTTTGATTGGAACCAATCTATTGTATCTTTTATTGCTCATTGGGATCCAACAAGAATGGACGATGTGGGTAATATTGGGAATGCTTGTCAATTGGGGACTCCAAGCCTTTGCGTACATGGCCATTTTGGATCAAGCCAACAACAATGCCAATACTAACAATAACAAGAAGGAATTGGTTGGTGGAGTACATTTGGATTTGTTGGCATTGACGGTTGTAATACAATTCGGATCGACGTTGCATTCCACCAAGTGGTTTTATTTGTTGGCCCTTGTTCCACTATGGGGTGGTTGGATGTTTTATTCGACATTTCTCAAGGGACGATTACCAACATCATTAGGAGGAGGAGGAGGAGGACAAGGAACAGAGTCCATGGCGTCGGGAGGAGGAGTTGCCGATGACAAGAGACAAAAACGTGCCCAAAAACGAGCCCAAAAATGGGCCTAGACGAACCAGGATGGAAAGTGTCGACACATTCTTATTATATATATACCACCAGCTACGAAGCGTTCGTTGTTTCGATAGAGTTTGGGATGAAAATGTTGTCTTGACCGTGAACTTTGTGTTATATATATTTACAGTATTATATTGATAAATCCCGCTCCCCCATTTTCTGACACATACACTACTCTCCCATGAAAGTCACCCATGACATGTCTATAATTATAAAGCAGCCTACTTACTCTACTAACAGTAAGCATCATCTTCCTTTCTTTGGAATTTCCATCGTGCCAATCCAAACAATTCGCTTGTTCATGGCCATTGTCATTTCTCTGTGCGACTTCATGTTCAGCTGCTTGGTTATTGTGGCCCAATCTTGTCTGCGACTTTCAGAAAATTTGTATCTGGCACCACCAAAGCCCCCATTGGTTTTTATTATTGTCTGGAAAGCCCAAGTATGTACACAACCAAATGCCACCTCTTCCTTGCTCAGAGTTGACATTCATGACAAAAGTGGTAGCCATCCCTTACACGCTTGGTACATGTCACTTCCTTCCTGGACCTGTTTATCAGCCATACCTACCAGGGACTAGACAACCATATCGAAAGACCTAGTAGACTGACCCAAAGTGTGCGCATGGTGGTGTTGGTCCCAATGGAGGTCCCAACTTGCCCCGATGACGATTTATCCTCTCCCCCTCGAAGACTCAGTTCTGTTCCGGTAACTGACGACTCGGAGGAAAGCACATCAAACCCCATCCAGTTGGATGCATCCATCAGTGCCTTTTGATAGTCACTGTTCGTTGCAAATAGTGGTCCATTGTAAACATAATAGTCCATGGGTTCCGGAAGAACAATTCTTCCAAAGGCCATTTCATTCAACGATGAATCCTTAAAGGCACCATTGGTGGTTAATGCAGAAATGACATTGACGGCACCCTCTTCCTCGTAACAAAACAAAAAGACTTCATCACCCCCAAAGGCTCCACCATTCAGTGTCACTGGTTTGGCCACTACTTCCCATGCACTTCCCAGTAACAAATTGTTTCCATATCCAAAGGGAGTTCCTTGGTTCATGTCTTTATTCAATACCAATCGGATCAATGGCAAATCGGGATAATTATCACCATTGCGAACATTGGTGGTGGCACTCACAAAGGAATACGTGGTGGAAATGTACAAGACCAACCCCTCTGGTAAATTAATGAGTGAAATCATTCCAATGCGGGACGGTGAGGATTGGACTGAATAAAAGTAGACATCCCCCGGGAGTAATGCGGAACACGGATCAATCACGGCATTAGCATCCCCGTTGCGGGTATCAAAGATATTGTTTCCTCCTCCCTCTGTAGTAGTAGGAGGGCTTGTTGCCTCTACTACTGGTGCATCCGTGGCCGTCACCGTGGTATCTGGGACATTCTGTTCGACAGGAGCTGTTACTACTTCGGATCCGCTACCAGTAGTACTTGTCCCCAGTTCCCCGCGATTCACACTTTCTGGACAAGATGTTTCATACATTCGAATACTCCATGCTAATTCAGGAAAGTCAATATAGGGATTTCGATTTCCTTGAAAATTGAAACAGATTTGAGAATTTCGTGCTTGTTCGACCGAGGTTGGTGGATGAGCGGTATGCCATGCCAACAGCTGTTCCAATTGACAGTCAGACATGGGTATATCGGGATATCGCAATTGCATATACAACCACGATCGAGCGATAACTCCACGATTGGATGGAGGAGGTTGAAAGAAATCTCCACAAATACAAGTCTCGGATCCTTCATGGAGTAATTCATTACATTGGGGACACATTCCAAAATACGTTGTGCCACGATTGCCTTCTTCGAGTTGGGGATCCACCGGTTGGAGATTATGTAGATCCGAAAAGGCAGCATCAAAATCACTCAGTCGAACCGAAGACATGACAATCGGACAAATGTGCTCTGGTACCCAACGGGCTGCATCGAGAGGATAAGCTGGTACTTCCGTGTCGGAATAAATGAGCGCGATAGTCTGATTGTTGGAATCAGGATTAGGATCGAGTGCCAGTAACGCCTGCAAAACATCCCCGTCCCCCGGCTGGCTGCCATAAAATGGAATGATCGTAGTGTGGGTGGAGCGCAACAAGTCTTCTACATCATCTCTTGTCCAAGTTGATGTTGTTGTTGATTTTGCCAGTAACTGTCCATAGTAAGAAGCCAAGTTGCAGGTGCCGGTGGCAGGTGCAGATCCACCACAGGAAGCCAACGACGCCAATATTAAAATCCTCAAAATGGAACTTTTCATTGTCTGATTCGACAACGTTACTTCCACGGCCCTTCTCTTCATCATGAAACCTCCTTTCCTTGTCTGAGTGGGCAGCATTACTTGTCGTGTCTCAAGTTTCCGTTGTCAAAAGGTACTGTTTAGCAAAACACTCTTTCCCCCCGCCCCTGAACGACGACGATTTTCAAATAGATGATTGGAAAGGAGTTGAGAGACACGAGTAAAAGGGAACCTTGATGATGGGGATGGGTAGACCATCGGAATCGTTTGTTTGTCCATCGAGCCACGGGCTCGCTAACAGATGGGAGGAAGCTTTTCATGGCCTCCCATGATTGGAATGCGCGACCACATCGGATCGCCGACACGCTCGTGGGACACTAGAACACACACCATTTATTTCAACTCATTCGATACCATTTAACCGCTAAAACGGTTCCATTTCTTAACGGAAACATACATTTTAACTGACATTGTGATTATCCGTACGGGGTACCAGTATTGGCAGCTCCAGCAGTATCACCGTAACAGGTACAGTGAGGTCTCCTCTTTCCGATGAGGAAAATAAATGCACATTTTCTTGCTTTCCCTGCATGAACAACCAAATTCGTAATTATATTGGTCTTGTGATCAATCAACATGTTTCACCATAATTTCTCATCTCTAGGAAAACAGAAACCTAAAAAAAACTTTACGACAACACATGATTAAAAACACTAAAAGGTTGTTGCCTTAAACTCAACGACAACACATGATTAAAACACAAAAAAGGTTGTTGCCTTATGATTTGAGTTCAGTCAACTTGAGATGCGAGACTCCCTTGGGCAAGGTAATGTCCGGGTCGATTTTTGGCGGGGTATCCATGAATCCGTACTCAAGCTCGTCCGTGTCGGATCCCATGGCCTTGAGGTGACGTCGGACTGCCTTTTCGAGCTCCACAACGACAAAGACACAGAAACCCAACAAGAATACGATGCCCCATTGAAATCCTTCCATGGGTCCCATTTGAAAAATGACATCATTGACACCGGGGACGTAGGTGATGAAGCATTGTAGAAGTCCTGTAGTGAAGACGGAGTACCATGCATACTTGTTACCCCTGAAGACGCGAATATGAAACGCGTTACTGTAGGAAAATCGAGCAGACAAAGTTACAAAGCAAGCTGAAAAGGTCAAAGTGTTCGAGGCTTGAGATCGCATCAAAGGTAGATAGTCATCGTAATTGCGGCCCTCGTCCTCAAAAATTTGCCGAACCCAGAAAACCGACCCGACAGTCACAGTAATGAGTGCCATGGAAGCAATGGCAATGCGTAGGAACAAATATCTACCAATCAAACGCTTGCCGATGCGACGTGGAGGCGAGTCCATGATTCCTTCCTCGGCTGGTTCAACAGCAGTAACGAACCCAAGAGTAACAGCACAGATCAAGTTGCAGTACAAAACTTGAATACCAGTGAGAATGTTGTCTTGCAATCCCAAGATAAGACCAAAGAGAACAGAAAGCCCTTGTGCATTATTGATCGGTGTGTTTACCATGAGGATTTTCCTTAGATTATCCCAAACAACACGACCCTCACGAACTGCGATGATGATGGTGGCAAAATTATCATCAGCCAAAATCATATCAGCAGCTTCACGAGCGACATCGGTACCTTCCTTGCCCATGGCTACTCCCATATCGGCTGCCTTGAGTGCGGGAGCATCGTTGACACCATCTCCAGTCATAGAGCATACCTCTCCTTGAGCCTGGAGCGCCTTGACAATTCGAATCTTATTTTCTGGGGAAGCACGAGCAAATACGTTGTATTTCATGACGGCTGCCTTTAAAGCTTCGTCGTTCATAGCGTCCAGTTCAGGTCCTGTGATAGCAGAAGGGTGCTCAGAGTCGACAAGGCCAAGGTTGGAACCGATGGCAAGAGCAGTATCTCTGTGATCACCGGTAATCATGGCAACGCGCACACCAGCACCATGAGCCTCAGAAATTGCGTCAATGCATTCTGGACGGGGAGGGTCCATGATTGCACAAAGACCGACAATAGTGAGCCATGGTTCACGATCAGTGACAAATCCTGCCTTGAGAGCCTCTCCTTCTTTGACTGCTCCCTTTTCAAGAGTTCCACGAAGCAAGGCAAGAACGCGAAGACCATGAGAGGAAAGAACGGCGATAGTTTCCAACCAGTATTCCTTGTCAATCGGCTCAGTTTCGGTCAACAAACCAGCCTTGGCTTGCTTGTCACAAAGTGATACCATTCGATCAGGTGCCCCCTTTACATGGATGATGAGCTTGTCTTCCATGTTTGGTCCATCATTAATTGGGTTAGATTCGTGAACAGTTGCCATGAACTTGTATTCCGACGAGAAAGGAACCTCAGCAATGATTGGAGCAGAGTTCTTCATTTCGTTGACATCCACACCGGTCCAGTAAGTCGCACGCAGGATTGAAAGCTCAGTAGGGTTTCCAATTTCACCTTCTCTGGTTCCGTCCTTTCCGAGGGTACATTTTGAGCACAAAACACCAGTGGCGAGTGCCTGACGGAAATATGACATGTCAGGTGAGAGGCCTTGTCGCACAGGGTTGGTGTCGTTGTAATCAATCTTCTTCGCTGCGGTAGTGGTGGAATTGTCAGCCTCGACTTCTTCCATTTTGTCGACTTCGCTGCCGCTCATTGTGAATTGAAAATCCTCGTCCTTTTTATGCCTAGAGTGACGAGAAGCACTGGGACCCTTTTTGATAACCTCTCGAGCCTGGATCATCTTCAAGTGGTCAGCACGTTCAGCAAGGTATTCGTCTTCTCGTACGAAATTGGAATTTTCGCGCGTCGTGGCATGAACGTTGTTCTTGTAGTGGGCGTTGGAGGTGACAAAGGCCACACAGGACATGACATTGGTAGTGAGTGTACCAGTCTTGTCCGAACAAATGGTAGTGACGGAACCCAATGTCTCGACGGCAGGGAGAGCACGCACAATTGCATTTTCTTCAGCCATTTTAGAAACAGCCCATGCGTAGCATACAGTAACAATGGCCTCCAAGCCTTCCGGAATCATGGCGACGGCACAAACCAAGGCAATATTGAGCGCCTCGAGCCATTGATAATCTTCGTGCAACAAAGCATAGAGGAAAGTAATCAATGCCACGACGCCCACAAACATGGCAATATAGGTGGATACAATGTCAATTTGTTCCAAGACCGCTGTCTTCTTCTTTTCAACGTTGTTAACCAATTTGTTGATCGTTCCAATCTCGGTAAAGTCTCCAGTAGAGACGACAACACCAGCTCCAGATCCTTGGGAAATCAAAGTTGCAGAGAAGCACATATTGTGTCTGTCTCCAAGAGGAACTTGCTTGGGGTCGGCTCCCTCCTTGGGCGTGATGGGACCGGTCGTCTTTTCAATGGGTACAGACTCACCGGTCAAAGCGGCCTCGGCAGAAGCCATATTGTTGACTTCGAGCATACGAATGTCGGCGGGGATACGATCACCAAGCGACAAAATCACAATATCTCCTGGCACGACCAAGTTGGCAGCAACCTTGGATTCCACGCCGTTGCGGACCACAATGGCGTCCGCAGAGAGCATGGCCTTGAGTGCCGCAGCCGCCTCGGCGGCAGATCCTTCTTGGATGATTCCGATGGTGGTGTTGATGCTGCATGACACCCAGAAAAATACAAAAATATCACGTTAGAGAAAACGAAAATAACTTGGTGAACAACACAAGAAAAAAACTGAATAATATGTGATACAATAGAGACAAACTTACGCGATGACTGCAACGATAATTCCAACTTGAATCCAGTTTTGCGTGGCATTACCAATACCAGCAATGGCACAAGCCGCAGAGATGATAGCAACAAAGACCAGAATACCCACAAGAACGTTGTAGTTTAGTTTCCAGATCCTGAGACACAAGGATTCTTTTTCGGCTTCGGTCATTTTGTTTTCACCGTATTTGGCCAGGCGAGCGTCTGCCTCCTCAGTGGTCAAACCGGTCTTGCGTACGTCTGGATTAAGGCCCATTTCCTTGAGGACCTCCTCCTTGGTCATGCAATGCCATGGAGGCACACGGCGCTCCTCTACGGCGCTTGCTTCCTTCGTCTTGGCCATTGCTTTGGTTTGGAATTTTGTGTCCCAAACAGAAGTGCCTGTGAACGAAGAGGGCGAAGCCTAAAACAGAAAAAGTAGACCGCTTTGTACCACTTGTCGCTGCATCAAAAATCTGTCACAACTTCCGTTGTATCTTTGTGAATCTGTTTTACTGGGCAGAAGGGGTATTACGGTATTGCGTACCTGGTACCAGGTACCACAAATGGCTCATGCACGAATGGAGAAGTATACCAGGTACCAGACACCGGTTGCCCGTTTATTTAACATTCAAGGAATTTTATAATTGAAGCACGTTTGTCACAACGACGTGGTGTCTACAGCCATTACGGACTAAGGTTAGTTTTAGGCATATCAAAAAATTCGGCACTTTGCTCAGTTTGGATCATCTTTCGAACCTTCCTACGGTGTCTTTCGCGAGAAATATCCGGGCACCATGGAACGAGTCGTTCCGTTCCGACGAAGGTCGGTCAACACGTGCCCTATTTACTAAGGAACCATGACTGGAGCTTACATTTCTTGCACAAGGAAAGAAACCCCGGATGCTACATTCTTGTTTCAATTTTCATGTGCCTTGCACAGGAGCAAGGAGGAGGCCATAAATGCTTGAGGATCATCCTCCCTGCCTTTGTTCAATGATAAATGAACTTGCTGAAGAAGGGGGGGGGCTGCACCAGGAGGAGTGACAAAGAGATACTACTGCTGCATGAATCTGTGTTGTCTTGACAGTAGATTTTCTAGTCCAGCCTCCTGACTTACCTGTTATGAACGACTAACAGAAGTTTCTAGAGCCAACCTTGTCGTTTTCCACTTAGTAGAAGTGTTAGTAGATCACAACACAAGCAATTAGCTAGAAACAAAGGGGGAGTTTCTGTGCTCAAGCTCACGGCTTGCAACACAAACACTCAGGCAACACTACTACTGCAGTCAAGAGACTGCACTACAGAACTTACTAGGCTTGAAAAGCGGAGTTTGATATTCCAATTGGTAGCTATTGCGACAATACAATTAGTGCGATTACTTGGAATCACATTTTCGGTGCTGGCATTTTACCGTAGTAGAATTAGTCATGTGGAACGCAATCGTGCCAAGTCATTAGAGAAGCCGACGAACATGGCCACCATGCCAATTTCTTTTTTCATATATGCGCTACACTTGTGCACGATTGGTTCCGTTTTGGCTCCGTGAATGGATGATTCCCCTCCAACATTCACCAAATTCCCATTAAAAAATTCGAGATACGTCGACAAAATTTGGCGGGGGGAAGTGACTTGTGCACAACTCTGACAGGGAAATAGGAAAGAACAAAAGATTTGAGAAACAAGTATGACCATGGCCAAGAAGACTGAATTTTCCTCTATTTTATTGACTGCTTTGCAGCAAGTGTTGCAATGTGGCGCACTGAACGAAGTTTCCGATTATGTCGTCACCACCACCGCCCACACTGGCAAGCCACGCTATCCGTCTGAAACACCATCCACATCACCATCAAAAACAACAACAACAACAACTGGCGAGCAGGACGAGAATAGCATCAATCAGGACCATGTTCCAGAATTACAGCCGTCCCATAGTTCTGCCTCGTCCATCTATGTAGTGCCGTCCAGAGAGGCACTTGAGGAGATGGTCAAGGGGTCTCGTTCGACTCGTCGACAAGGATTATTCGATATGGATCGTATGTTTACTTGTGGCAGTCGTGATAGTGTTGTAGATGATGATGATGATATGGATGAGGACGACAAAGATGATGAGAATCACCAAGCTTCTACATCATCCGTGTTTTCTAGGTGTGTTTCCAAAACATGCGGTGGCCAGGGGCCCACGATACCAGTCGGAGATTCGACAAGGCAACGACGACGACAACAACAACATGATGATGATGATGATCGCGATGTGGAATACCATTTCAAAATTCACTTGTCACCACCTCGTACGTATGAGGGACACAAAACTTGTTCTACTTCCGAACGAGATCCATGGGACTATTCCCTTCGAAAGACCATGTCCGATAGCCTGCAACAACTTCCTGCAACAAGGAGTTCGGACAGTGCGGTTTCCGTTCATAGCCAACCATACAATCAAGAGACCCCGGAACAAAGACCTCAATAATCATGTAGTATAAACCTTTCATCAAAAAAATACAATGCTTTCCTGAATTCCCAAAGGTTATTGATAGAATCACTTATACTCTCTTGTTGAGGGAAAAAAGTGAGAGAATGCACCGTGATCGTTTATGCTTTTGGACTTGTTGAGCTCGTCGTCGGCCTTATCATTCTCACACCTTGGAGGATTGCAAGCATTACTGCAAAGGAGGAATGAAACACTGCCCTATTTGACACTAACGAATAATCTGTTTTGATATTCCCCTACTCTTGATGAAATAATTACCACATTTCTAAGAAACGCACATATCTATCGAAATTTTCTCTGTGTGCTTTGAGACAAGTATTTTAAACGATGAGCCAAGCCATGCCAGCCACTACCACGGTCCAAATTGTTCTTGTTGTTGCAAACGTTGTCATTATTGCACCCGATGTAGCAAGACCATATCGGTCCTCGTTCGATCCCTCCCAATTGGCAGGGTCACGAATGGCAACACGGAGAGCCTCATCGTCCGCTTCGCCCTTGCGTGGTCCGTTATACAACAAGTTATCATAGTGGGGGAGATTGATCAAACCCTGTTCCGGAAAGCCGTCGGGCAAGGCTGATTCTTGGTCGGTGTAGTTGGTCAAAAAGGGATCGGCCAAAATTCCACCATCATTGAAAATGGTCAAGGGACGCTGGGCACCCGAAGACGAGATGCAGTAAATGAAGAGGGCTTCACCGTCAGGACTGATAGTTATGTTTCCCTCCACCGCCTCAAATAACTCTTCAAAGGATTTGCTGGTCCCATCCAAACCTATTCCAAATAATCGTCCCGCGTCTTCAAAGGAGCTTGGTACTGTAAACTATAGAGGTTTTGGAAAACAGAGTAACAACCAGTGCCAGTGCAAAACGTCAGAATCCAGAATGTCTCTAGCAAGGGTCCCATTAGCAATGGTCACAAGGATATATGTACTTACTTTGAGAGTTCCATCAGTAGTGTTAGTAGAGTTGTCCTGGACAAGAAATCCCTCCCCATCCCAAGGGTTATCGGTAATGTACAACTCAAAGCCTTCATTCATGGGTGCAAAGGAGTAAAGTCCAATGGAAAGTGGCAGTTGACTGTTGAGTAACCAAATCACCACATCTCCTTCATCTAACAAATCACATTCATTGGCAGCAAAGGTAGGTGCTTGGGTTGGCAAGGCCTCGCATTTTTCATAAATCAATCGTTCTCCAATTCCTGGCAAGGGCGAGGGGGGAGGGTATATTACACTGGCCAAATCTGGAAAATCGACAAAGGGATTGCGGTTGCCCTGCCAATTGCCACAAACCTTGTTGTTACGAGCAATTTCGGCCTCATTGGGAGGATCTTCGAAGTGCCATGTGAGCATTTGTGAGAGATAGGCCATGTCACGTTCCGCTTGGAAGGGGCAATCGGTGAGTCGAAGGTCCAGAGTAAATGGCTCATTACCATCATATCGTAGATCCATATACATGAGTGCTCGGGCGATCTCCCCCTTGGTATTATTGGGTGGTTGAAAGATACGATTGCAGGAGCAGGTATCTTCAGCGGAACCTTCGGCGGGTGCAACACACGTTTCTGGCTGGGTCAACACTTGACATTGACCAAAATATTTGTCCGCGGCAACAATATTGGAAAGAGGCGTGGCAGGTCGAATGTTGTGAATATCCATGGCATCACTACCAAGAATACCAGGACCTCGCCTCTGGGGAAAGAGCCATTGGCGCACCCAACCACGTTCTCCAAAGGGAATACTGGGAATTGCAGTATCTGAAAAGATTAATCGCACCGTATTGTTTTCAACACCCATATCGACATCCATCAGTGCTCCCCAAATATCATCCACTCCAGGACTATCACTGTTGGTAAAATTGACTTGATTGCGATGCGTCGAGAACAACAGCGCCTGTACCGATGCCCGGTCCCAACTAGTAACAGCCGCTGGGAGGCTCGAGTAATACGTGGTCACATCGCAATTATCAAATGGTTGTGCATTGGCCGTTGAGGCGAAAAGACCAGCTATCAGAAGCAGTCTCATCATGGTTGATTTGGAAATGGTATTGTCGGATTTGGAGCGCCCTTGTTCTGTTGTTTATGATAGAAGTCTATGGTGACAATGCCCAAAACCGTCGAACCCATGATAAATTTGGTCTTGTGAAAAAACGCCAATTCCATGTATCTTTGGCAAGATCGACCCCCCCCAAAAGGGTGATTTGATGACAACTTTTGGTCATCCCCTCCGAATGGAAGGACATAAGAAATTGGTATTTATGACTGCGACAAAATTAGCTCTGGTATAATGTGGCAATATGTACCTAAACTTCAGAAACGACCACTTAACGGTAGTCCATAGATTGTATATTTATTTACATTCAAGTAGAGAGCACTGCCAGAAGGCAGGCTTATTTGCTGCGTTGCCGAGAGTTGTGTACCAAAATGAATGTCCATTTCATCATGATACAAAGCAACCATTCATTCATTCATCAAATGCCACCTCCCTTTTGACTGTGACAACCAGTTTACAGTCGAGTCATGTGTTATGCAACAAGAATGGGGAACAGGATAGTTCAATACATGGTACTGGATGTTCAGTTTTTTCCAATGTACGAGATGTTCTGCCATGTAGCACCGGTCATATCGGTTTGCACTTCTTAATGGAAATGGACGAATCCTGGATCATCCATCAATCTGATCAGAATGAACGTTGGATTGGCTCTCCACCTACTTTTTGGCTGACGAAGCAACGTGCCAACCTCACGGATACTGCGCACGCACGTTCAGCACTCTACTCGACTCACTTTACAGCATTCCTTTATAATTGTCCATCAACAAGGGGGTGGTGAAACGTTAGATCCACTCCAACGTCTCATTTCGATGGCCAGTACTACAAAGAGTAAATCTACCGGTAGTTTTCTTGGCCGACCAGCAGCAATTTTCTACCAACGATGACTTTCGTCACAGTCAGACCACCGCTTGCCCGTCCAAGTAATTGCAGGGATTTCTGTGGCCTGCTACTGTTGGGGCAATGCTAATGGTCTTTTGCTTGTGCTGTGAGATGGGCGCAAGTGAGGGAGAATCCTTACGATTGGGAGAAGAATTACTCGACAACCTATCTGCATGAGAGATCTTGCCGGGACGATTGACATTTTTGGACAGCGCCCTTGCCCTTGATTGCTGCAAGGTGCATCAATTGTTGAGAAGCAGATGATCAAGGAGATCCTCTTTGAACAGACGAAGTTAACATCCCGATACTTCTCTACATACCGTGAATCCCCCCCCTCCACTTGTAATCATGATGGGCGGGCCTAGCGAAGTCAAGGGCACCAAGCCCCCCACAAGATTTGGTGACAGATGTCCTCTCGTCTCTCATGTGCGAACGCGGGTTTTCGTACATTGGATACCAACGATAGTAGCAAAAGTGGTTTTACGATCAAGTAGCTACAGAAAAGAAGCAATCCATACAGAACCGCCAACACGTTATCGACTCAGACAAAAGTCAGGGCCTGAGGTAGGATATCGGGTCCGGGGGAGAATTGGAATCTTGCTACGGCAATGGCGGTCGGGAAAGGGTACTGTCGAAGCTGGAAGGATTTTTCTTGCCAAATCCACATGAGTCCCTCAAATGTACCGTACTTGGGCTGGGTCAAACGAGAGTCCAGTGTATGTAGCCCTCCACAAAACCGTGATTGACTTCGTGGCTTCGTCTTGGGATAGTAACGAGTGACTACGTGTAATGATAACTAGAAATAAACGATGGATCGGTCTAGAAGGATTTGGAGCTACATGACATCATGTTGGGTATATTGCTGATCAACCGTCAATGCACATGTACCTGGTAGGGGAGGAGTACAAATGAAGCTATCAAACGATTCGACCTTATGATTTTTTGGCCGTGTTGTGAACAGGGATGCTGCCCGACATCATCAGGCTTTCATCATCATTTCACCGTTGCCATGTTGATGTTCTCTATCCCGGGGGTTGCCGAGGGCTGTCGAGGAAGATTTATCCCTGGCAAGTCAAAAGATCAAGGGACACAATCGTCTACATTCGCTAAAATTCGATGACGAATGTTTGTGTTTAGGAAACTAGACAAAGGAACCAATCACAGCTTGCCACAAGGCCGAGTCGCATTTTGTCTTTCTTTGGTTGCGACACGGTGGAAAGAATATCTGACCGGAACACATATTTAGACATTCTTAAGCGACGAACTTTGGTAATTCTCATACTCCATCATTACGGAATCCGAAGTGTTTGAGGCACGATACCCAGCGATCGCTTCCTTGTGCCGAGCGCATCTTCGACGGAATCAGATTCATAAATGGAAAAATTTGGCTTGGGTGGCAAATTGTAGTCGTCAGCGTCAAGTAAGAAACGTACGTTTCGGCCAGTGGAATGGACAGTATCCAAATTCGCAAATATTTCTCTCACAAAAGCAAGAGGAAAGGTAACTTGTACGCGAACAACGGTCGAAAATTCCGATAATAGGACTTCCCTTTGTTTCTATTGCACCTTTCATCTCATTCACCATTTCGTGGAATTAAACGTTACCAAAAGGACGCGTCATGAACATTCATTTTCTCGACTCGCAAGTCGTTCCTTTGTCAACAGGCAATCGTATGTTTTCTTCGAAGAATCAAGACAAGATCTTCGACTGTTATTCCTCCAGCTTGGAGGATGGACCAGCTGAGGATTCGTACCATGAGGAGCAAAGGGTTCGACCGCTTCGCTCTGGCATGTCAACCAATAGGACTGAGAGCTTCAACCAACTGCACAAATGCAAATCTCAGACCAAAGGGCTTGATTTGCTGTTACTACCAGGATCATCCTCTGGCATCGAATCTCCCAAATCTGCCACACAGTTTCCTCCCCGTGATGGTGGTGACGGCCGGGACAAGATGGCGAACAACAACCAAACCAAAACAGGAAAGCACAGCTCCAATCGATCATCCTTTCGGTTTCCTTCGCTTCCAACTCCCATCTCAACAAGATCGATTCCCATTGCAAGCAGCTCATTGAAACGTACAGCCTCCGAGTTGCAATTGTTAGAAGATGAAGCCATGGCAGACTACAGAGACTTTTGCATGTACAAGCGGATTGTTGATGGGATGAATGAACGTTCTTCATGGACTCAATTGCCTTGTTTCAATGGTGAGATACAGAATATCATTCGAACCCGACATAAACCCGTGGAAGAAGGACCCTCGAGTTACATGAGAGAGGGTTTAGAACGTCATTCTGTGAATAGTCCACTCAATCCACCCAAAACCGTAAGGACCACGGCCACTCCGGCACCCACACTGGCCGCTCCGTCTCTTAACGAGATGACAACTCCCTGCTACAGTCATTCAAGAAAAATACAAAGAACTCCTGCCATAGTGATTCAAGAGCCTACGGATTTTATTGACGACAACAACAACTTTCTGGGACTAACTCATAACAATGGGAAATGTTTGGTTGTTCCTTGCTTTCCCCATCCCAATGTGGACAGTCACGAAGAAAATGATGAAGAACCTGAAGGAGTCTTCGTGATGGATGATGTGTAGAGTCATGTTGAGCAGCGCGACCTTTTTCATCGTCCTTTCTCCACTTTTTCGCTTCATATGCGTTCATAACCTCTTTTTTGCGTATGTGATCAACCTCATTCGATCGCCATACAAAAAGGTCCTCGACATTCGTGGTTGACTCGATAATCCATTATTATCGTTTTACCATTTCGATTATTATTTCATTACTCCACTTCAATCGTACTTGTAGTGACAAGAAGAATCCTCGGAAAGCAACTGTGGGCGATCAAAAACATAGCGAATCGACTACGCTTTCCATCGTGAGCGAAAATCTTGTCTTGGATCTAGGAGCACGAAACAAGTAAGGGCAAGCACTAACTATGTTGTAGTGCCACAAGATGGTTATTGGTCAAGATCGATCACGCAAGCTGATGGGCTATAGCAAACAATACGGTCGACAATTGTGTGCATCCATCATGACAGTATTATAGGTGAAAAATTCCGCCATTGCCCAATCCAAATTACTTTTATGGGACACCGCCCCTTCACTATGAATGCTAGAACGGGAATTATTGACGAAAATGCCCTCAAGCCCTTTCGGCTTGACTTGTCAAATTCAAATTGCAGCGGCGATGGTAAATGGGTAGTGACGAGCTGTTGATTCTAGCTCCTTGATGTCCAATACAAATAGTATGCTCCTAACCCATTCATAAATCCTTGATCTCCATTGATCTGGTTTGGCTGGCCAACAAGTTGCTAAGATTGTCACTTGTCATATCGACTGTCAATAAGGCATCACCGCCTCGGTAAATTTCTGGAAGGCACCTGCTCGAGATTTCCCATGTTAGGATGACACTACTTTGGATCACAATAAACTCAACTGTCGGACAGTGACTCATTTCTGTAGCCGAGAGATCCCACTTGACAGAGAGTAAGGATTCGTCGACATTTTTTTGGTGTGTGTGGGATCTACATCTGATACGGATGCACCGTGAGGACGCTTGTTGCTACAAGCAACTACATTCTTTTCGGTGGGGGTGACCATAGGTAGCGCTTGGATTGGACGTCCATCACCAATAGAATTTCGGCGTGAGTCACCGCTACCTTCAATGTTCGAACCCTCCGATGCTCTCTTCGGCTGACTGCTCCTTGATGGACCATGACCATGGGAGGAATGGGGACGCATAGGTGGCATCGAGTGTTCGCTCTGATGGTTGAAGCTATTTCCTACCTGAACATCCTTCTTGTTTGTGAAAGATGTGTCCGAAGCAAACAGGGGACTACTTCTAAGCGAGTCAGAGGGTGTGGGAGGTGGTATCGTGCCTGTGTTAGAAATTGGGAGGGGTGGCTCCAAGCTCTGTTGGTTGGGGTGGAGATTGGATTCCTGATCAAGTATACTGGTAGATGTCATGGTTTTTGTGTGGATTTGCAGGGACCTTGTTGCAGTCACCGAATCGTCAGAATTAACCAACGTAGAAGTTGATATCTTTCGAGGTTGCCCTTGCATCGGTTCATGAGTAGCTACCGGTAGCACGGGCTTCGTTCGTGGCAACGATGGGAGTATCTGACAGGATTTTGAAGCCTCTGCTATCTCAGCCGAAGCTGTGGTGTTAGGCATTGGCATAGAAGCAGAAATCTGATTATATTCACCAACTGACGAACCAGCAGTAGATTGGGCTGTTGGACAGTCTTTCTTCGACGCGTTTACATGACTATCAAGTCCTGGCCGTCCTTGATCCTTCGGGAATCCAAACTTGGTGTTCGCGCGCTCGATATCATATTGATCCAAGGCATCCTTCAAGCATAGCGGTGCCTTGCCTAGGCTGAAATTTCCTTGATAAAGAGCTACAGAGTGATAGAGAAGTCAGGTTAGAGACCCAAGAATAATTTCTTTGCAATCGTACATGCATTTGGCCCATCGTGAATCCTTACAGTTTCCTAGCTTGTCTCCAAAATGACGAGCTGCTCGCTTGAGGGCGTCAGTAATACTCGCCTTGAGTGCATGGGCAACCGCCGTAGCAAACTGTCGATCCGTAGCATCACCAGCCCCACAATCTTCCTTGTAGGCTCCTGATGCTTTGTGTGTTAGCCGCACCATCGCGGTATACACAACAGTGTATTTGCTAGTGGCTGGGTCTTTGATGCACTCTTCGCGTTGTACGCGTGAAATTTCCAAATTCCAACCATCAAATCCAAAAACATCATTCAATGTTCGTGTAACACCCTCACCAGAAATGTAAGTGAGTTTCTTGTTCCCTGGTCCAGGTCGTGTACTCAACTCACCGCGAAGCGGCTTGGTTGCCAGGAGTTTGTCTACCGATACTGGACGTCCGCGATGGTCCAACAAGACGCTACCGTCACCAGGATTATACACCCAGTCGACTCGCTTGCGAGGGGCAGCCGAGAGCGGAGGATGATAGTTTTCAATGCCTTGACGCTCAATGGTATCGGCGTACGCCTTGGATTCGCTGTTGCTGTTGCTGCTAGCATTAGCATGATGCAATGGGGTGGCAGCAAGTTTGTTGGATCCACAAGTCGGGCAAATTGACGTCACTGTCATTGGTTCGGCATGGTCCATGATGTTGATTGAAGAATCGAGATGGAAGAAGGGCCTCCAATAGAATACGCTGAGGAAGTGACTGTGAGTTCAATGGTTTGTCACAGTCAAGTTACCGGTAGATCTCTCGATCTGACGCTGGAGATGGAAAAACGCGAAATGGTAAATGGAGTGATGTGTGTGAGACAGATTTGCGAGAATCTAAATTTTTCAAACTGCGCATGCGCGAGCCAGCCGAGTCCGTCTCGGCCACACTAAAAGTACGTTGTTGAAAGGAATTTTTTGTGTACAATATTGTGACAACTATATCTTACAACAATATCGTACTATGGGCTTCAAAGAATTAAACTATCGTCGTCGTTTGTTCTCGGGGATTTAGCGATCGACGTCGTCTTGCTGGGTAGCAAAGGACATGGCTTGCAGTAAATCGTCTTCAGCTACTCCAAGCTTCTTCGCCGTCAATCGAAACTTGGTAATCGCATCAATCATGTCATCCAAATCTTCAGGAGATGGCGTTGCTGCATCCGTGTTGTGTTTGGAACCAACTTGACTTTTTTGAATCTTTCGTGAGTCCACCATCATCACCTTGCCGGACAGTTTATTCGACGTGCCAATGCGACGACTGCTGGCCATGCTTGGTTCTTTTCGTAAACTCCAAATGGAAGTTCCAGATTTCTTCAGCGGAAGAGACGATTTGGCAGATCTTTTGGCTTGCTGGGGTGTCTTGGATCGTCCTCTCGTTGCAACATGCTTAGAGTTTTTCATCGGGCTGCTGGTCTTGCCCTGCAACGTGTCGCGAATGGCCTTGGGAGTTGTGGATAAGTTACATTGTCCCGAATTGATAATTAGTAATCCACTTGCTCCACTCTTGGCAGTAAAAGGAACCATTTCGACACCTTCCTCGCTTTTTCGTTCGGGAGGTGGTCGACTCGTAGACCTTGCTCTGCTCTTTTGGCCAGCGTCGGCACCGGCACGTTCCGAAGGACGATGTAATGAATGTTTCTTGGTCTCGTTTTTGCCTCTTGGGGAAAGAATAATTTTCTTGGTTGTGGACCGTCCACGTTCGAGGGCCAGTCGGGCAGAAAGTTTGGGGACGTCGCGTTTCATGTTTACATTATGTTTCTTTTCTACAACAGGTCGACGAGGTGAAACTTGCCGAACCGCTTCATTCATGGAAGGGCGAGAAGTCTCTCCTTTCTTCCCATCCATCCCTTCCTTTCGGGAGATGCTTCTAGCCCGCGGGCGAGATCGAGATCGCGCAGACTCTTCACGCTGGCGAGATATGGAACGACCTTCACGACCTCTGGATGGTCCAGGGGATCTTGTTTCAACCTTATTGGATTGGGGCCTTGAAAATGATCTTTGTCGCCCTCTCGAGATGGATCGTTTACGTGGAGAAAGAGTGGATATCTTCGTGTTGGAGGTCTTGCTCTTGTTCGTTGGTGACTTTGGTTGTTGCGTTGATGCACTTTGCTTCTTGGAAGTGGTACCCACAATAGGCGAGTTGACTCCCTTTCTGTTGACAGATGCCTTTTTTGTCTCTTTCTTCTTGGTGTCGGGAACAGGCTTCTCACACGCTTCGTCAAAATCAAAAATGCGATTTTCGCTGGCCTTGCTCGAAGGGGTTCCATTCTTGTCGCCCTTGCCGCGCTGCTGTTGCTGTTGAAGACGACGCTGCTGCAAAAGTCGTGATTTGAAATACTCTTGGAACGTATCACCCATGGATGATACCGTGGATTGTTCAAAGGAATTTTGATTGGTGTTGAGGACAGCTGGATTAGTGGACTTGGCCTTGGATGCCCCAGGGTCGTCGACCTTATTTTCCACGAGCGTTCCCTTGTCTCGTTGTTCCGTCGCACGGCTACGGGAAGTTGCTGAATGATCTCGTGTTTCGGCGGCCTGTGTATGTTCCATTTGATTCTGAACAGCTTGCTCAATAGATTCGAGATGTTTTACCACTCCAGCCATTCCCATGTGTAGACCACCAAAGAGGAAGGACGAGATTTGTTTTCCTGCCTCGGCTGCCCGATCAGTGGCTGATTTGGCAAGCTCTGACACTTTCTGGAGTTGATCTTCTCCATTGAGAGGAGAGGTTTCAAGCAAGGATGACTGCTGCTGTTCCTCCTGCGGCTGCTGATTTTCAGGAGTCATCATGGTCTCATTTTCTTTGTCCAGAGTCGAAGCCATGGTTCCACCATCTTGTTCTTCTTGTATAGCCGTGTCTTGATTCTTGTCAAGTTCATAATGGTCGTTATAATCTTCCGGTAACTCATCGGTGGACTCTGTGCCATCGGAAAAGTCATCCTCGGAATCACTTCGTGTTTCGTCATCATCCACTGTAGTAAGAGTCAACGATTCACCAGGAGCCACATAAATTTGCCCTCGAAGATCCTTGGTATTGACGACAATCCCTTGCAGTTCGGGAATACCAGATTCATCATCCGAATACATCGAAACTTGACTCGGTGTTTCATCCTTCATGTCGGGCATCGGTGCCCAATCTTCAGGCACGTCCCAATCGGGATCGGCTGCCGATAATATCATGGCCAACATTGGAAACGATCAAGTGTTGTATATGTAGGCGCAAAGAGGGAAAGAAACGCTCGACTACCGCAATACACCGACAACAACAACACCCAAGAAAGAGGGCAAATGGCGTCAAGGTGCTCGGTTTTTTTCAAACTTTTCTCTACTTGACCGAAGGAATGTGACGATGTGCGTTTTGATCGCATGGACGAACCAGCTACTCGGGCGATAATTAGGCCAGTTACTTAGGATAAGTAAAGTCGTCAGGTGTGCTTGCGACGTAAGATCGACGCATGAATATCTACAAGCATGAACATGATATGAATCGACGAAATCCATCATACTGCTGTATAATGATTTGTTGCCGTGTGTGTAACTGGTACATGGTACCATGTACCGCGGTCGGTACATGTACCAGACTACCAACAGGATACGAACTCAGCCGTGACCAAACCCGCTAAATAAATACTTGACGTTGTAGTATGTGACTTTGATAAATGACAGACGGCAAGAACCCTTGATTCATGATCGAATTACAGACGGTCAACAACAAATCAGCATGGTACAATTGTTGATAAGACTTCTACACAGTGTTGGTATTCCTTTGTACTAGTATGATTGTTTCGGATCGAGCATGAACTATGCAATCAATCTGAACTCATGAATTGAATTTTTCATGCAAAATTTGGCAAGGTCCTCTGAATGTACGGAGATTCGTCTCGTAAACAGACGAGATGGACCTACCTCCTTCTATGGCGTCTCAAGGATTATCTACTGGGAAATACCATAGAGCCGTGGCTTAAACTCAACAATCCAAAAATTCATGAACTACTGGAAGAGGTCGGTAGAAGCGCTAGTACGATTTCATTTCAACGAACGGCAGTTTACTCCTGTATTAGACTTTCAGCCATTCTCTTGATTATTAGTGGTGTTTTCGATTGTAATGGGCAGCAGTCGAGTTGACACTGACTGGCTGAGTTGATTCGGCTTCATCGGGTGAAAAGTAGTATTCAAACATTTCAAGGAACCTATCCGCACCACCTCCGACAGTTTTCTTGCCCTTGACCGAACTTCGCTTGCTCGAGTGGAGACTGCGGTCATCGTCTCGAACAGCCTCCATTAATTGTTTCTCATGAACCCCGAATCGTCGAGCATATTCTTTAAAGGTGGCAATGGCAGAATTTACGTTTCGAATGGTGTCATCCGAGATGGATTTGCCAGACTCGTCGTCCATATTTTGCGCCTCCTGGTACTGAAGGGCGAGTGTTTCGGTTACACCGAGGATCTCCAGCCATTCCTCATTACCAATCATACGGCTAGCAGTTGTCGAACTGCTGGAATCAGACGATAGTTCGTCAGCGTGGGCACGCATCCCCGCCGTTACTGGTCGTCCTCTTGGTGGAGTCTTGGTTGGTATCGGGCCAAAGATGCCCGGCAACAGCCAGGATAGGAAATCACCTCCACTTTCCTCAACAGAGGCGTCCATGCGCATGGATGAATCGGTTGATTGGTCGGTGCCTACACTGCTACCAGGTTCGGCATCATCGGTAGCTACAGACTCACCGAGCAGGTGGGAAGAGTTGGGCGCTATTTCTGTAGGGGTTGGTTCGAGACGCTTCAATGGATCCCTGTTCTCAGCTACATAGTTGTTCTTTGATTCGGGACCATAAGCTGATGAGAGATAAAACTCGTTGCTCAATTCTCTTTTTCCTGCATCATGGTATGCAGGCGGGCTTTGATTCCTTTGTGCCCTGTGGTGAGCTTGGGCTTGGCTACGTTTGCCGGGTTGCTTTATTCGCTGACCGAATAGCCGGTTCCCCAATGAACTATTCTTTCCCTTGAACGGGGACAGGTTCCGCCGGTATGGAGATCGCGACCGTGATCTTGATCTTGATCGACTTGGTCGAGTAGAATCTTTGGCATTCTTTCCGTCGGATTTGGAAATCAAAATGGCATTTTTCCCGGTCTTTGAGCGGCGGGCGATCAATTCAATTCCTTCTTCCTCGTTTGGGCTTCCTCCGAGCCTGTCTGGCGACTCTGGGCTCCTTCTTTCTGTGTTGGGATCCCTTTGTCCTGGACGGCTCGAACGATCCGACGAGCGATCCGTTGCCAATGCTTGTTTCGAATTGGGGCGCTTGGGTTTTCGCCGAACAAATGACAACACGCCCTTCTTTTTCCTTGGTTCATTATGAGGAATAGATGTGCTGCTATTTTCAGATGTAGAGGTTGACGAGAAAGTATCCTCTGACGGCGTCGGACTAGAAGAACTTCCCATCGTTCTGCTATCAATCGTTACCGATCCTGACTGGATGGCCGGTATTTCGTGAATCATGGCTGGTTCTTCCGAAAATCGAACTGCTTTCTTGTCGTGGACAACATCGTCCTGTTCTGTCGAGGTTGGCGGACTAGAAGAATTGAAACTCCTCATTGTGGCGGCTTGCAAAAGCGGCTGTGAGCTAGGTGTTTCGAAAGGAGGGGATGGCTCATCTCGTTGTAACTCCAATCGAACGTCGCGGGGACTCTTGATGACACGTGGTTCTTCAGTCTTTGTCTTGGAATTCTCTAGAAGGCTTCTCCTTTCCTCAGGTTGTTTCTTTTTCTTAAATGCTCTTCGGAAAAGGTTGTTCAATGGAAAAGACGATTCCGACTTTGGTTTTTGTGAAGTACTAGTAGTTCCCTCAGTGTTTTGAGCTTCTGGTTCCACTTGGCTTTCGATGCTGTCATTGCGAATATCGCCAGCATTCCACGATAGATCCACCTCTAATGGCTCTTCGTAGTCACCATCATTCTCGCCATCCGCCGGACTGGTGGCACCTGGTGAATCTTTGTTCTGACTGATCTCGCAACTCGATGGTTGCAATCTGGCATCCTTTTCGATGGAGGCAGAGTTGGGTAAGTCTTGAGTGTTGGCGTTATTTAGAGATGCAACATTCGAGATTTTTGCATGGCTGGGTTCCGCAGGAGTTTCCTTTGAACTACTTGATTTTCCATTGTTATTTTCAGTCCTCGAACTCAAAGTATTATTGTTGGGAGTTTGTGGCATATGAGCGCGTGCGATGGGGTGATTTTTGTTGGAATTCAAACCGATACTACTGGATGATTCGGAATCAGACTTTGATTGTACAGTTTCAACAATCACGGGCTCTGCTTTCTGCATGCTTTCAAATTTCTGCAATGTCGATTTCAGAATCACGCTATTAGAACTGGACGTGTTGGGCATGTTCGTCGGAGGATCTGTGGCTACAGGGTTGTCATGGTTGATCGAATGTTGATGGGTGGCTCCATCATCACAGGAGAAGGTAACAGTAATACCCTGTTGGGATCCATCGATGATTTCAATGGATTGGTCTTCGTATGATCCAATACTTGAGGAAGCTTTGACAACTGGAGTCACAGGATTGGAATGCTGTTCTGCAGAAGGATTCGACATGAATGGAAATCCACTTTGTTGATCCTTTTCATGTTCCAAGAGTCGTATCATCCGCCTTCCAGGAGTGGCAGTGGGAGTGTTGAGATTCTGGTTTCGAGTGTTATTGGTTGGTACTGCTTTTGGCGTTGTAACTTTGTTGGGTCTTGGTGGCAAGAGTCGCATTTCCTTCACAGTTTGATTACCGGTAGGACTACTAATTGTCTTGATTGCTGCTGGCGATGCCATTTTGGGAGCTTGGAATCTGGTGGATACCTTCTGGACAATGCCCGCCATGGTGGTCTTCATGGGCATTGCAACTTTACTGTTAGGACTTGGTCGGACATAAACAGCCCCTAAGTTGGAATCTAGCCCATTGGTGTCCAGAAACATGTTTGTCTTGCGGGTGACGGGACTCAAGGTTTGCTCCAGGACAGCTTCGACACCTGACTCGGATATTGCATCGGATGATGTTGAATCATTGTGACTTGAGATATCAGACCTTTCAATGTTGGGAAGAATAGAGCTCCCCCGTGACGCTTGATCACTTGGCGGTCCCATGGATACCGCCATTTTCCCCCTGCCAGCCTTGCCCGTCTTGATAATCTCCAGATCGGCCGGCAAAAGTCCCTTGTTGGGTGGTATGCTGTTTGGAGCGAGACGACGATGTGGTGCTGGTAGCACCGTTTCGGGAGTTGGTGCAGGTTGATGTCCCCGTGGATTGTCTTCCAGTTCCGAATCCGAGTCTGAATCCATGGACTCGTGATCGAGAGGAACCTTTTGGAATCGTTGCAAGAACCCCTTTTTAATTTTTCGAAATGGTCCCTCGGAAGGTAGTAGATCATTGTCATCAAAGGAGTAGTCTTTTTCGCTGAGACACTCGGACTCTCTAGATACAAGACTCCAGTTAGAGTTGGCAGTGGTTAGAGGTTCCATTACCATTTCGCTTTCCTTATTGTTTTTGGGAGAAATCACTTTCCCTACCAGCGAGCCAGCTGCCCCCGAATTCCAGCGACGATAGGGTTGTTGCCTCTTGGTGGTGGCCAATCCTTCCCTTTCCAATTCTTGAAAGAGTTGTTCTCGGGTCACCAACTGACAGTCAAAATTGGTATCATTTTGGGATGGATGGACAGTCACCAGGGGAGGAGGTTGACTTTCGGTGAGTGTCGGTTTGATTGATTTTGGCTGGACCAGTCGTGACCACAGTCCCCTCTTCTTTTCGGTGGGACTAGGAGGCAAATTTTCTTGACTAGGATTAGCATGAGAAGAATCACTCAACGACGAGGAGGATGGTTTTGTAGTAGTCACCGCCTGTTCCTGATTGACCTTGAACGATCGACCATTGGCGGTACGAAGAGTCGGTGACAACGGCTCCTCGACAATGCTATGTGGTGATTCCATCATGTCGACCAGAGATTTGGTGTTTATCGTCGTCTTGTGTCGGGGAGGGGGAGGTATACCTTCTTCCTTGTCATCATCGTGAGTTTCAATGGCAAGGGAAGATGATGGCTTTCGTCGTGATTCTTCTTTGGGGGAGACAATTCCTCTTGTTGGTCGTCCATTGTTGTTGGACGTTGGTGGTTCTTTCTTGGTTGTGGGAGATGTAAGGTTGGCTCGCTGAGGAACCACCGTGGGCTTTTTCTCTGCGGGACGACCTGATTCGATGCCTGTTTTGCGGCGTTCGGGAGGATCGGCCTTGTTGTTGTGCGGCTTGGGATGGGGTGTCACTCCGGTCGTCGTGGGGTATCGTGGGACAAAGGCGTCCTTGTTCTCAAATCGCTTGACGAGATCCTTGACTTTTTGTTTTTTGCGTTGTAACTCTTGGAATCTTGATAGAGAACTGGTCGATTCGGATTTGCTACTAAAAAAGCTAGTCGACGGAGCAACCTGCAGTGGTTTGGTATTGGTAGCATGGCTCTGATTTAGAGTAGTAGGCAAGGGCCGCAATGGTTTATCAGCCAGGTCACGTCTAGCAGGTGCAACCGGTGGTGGTGCGACGGTACGCTTGGGAGCAGCTACAACTGGTGGTGCGACGGTACGCTTGGGAGCAGCTACAACCGGTGGTGCGACCGCTGTACGCTTGGGAGCAGCTACAACTGGTGGTGCGACTACTGTACGCTTCAGAGCCGTCGACTTGTTGACAATTTTTTGTGCCGGTGTGCGGGTGGCACTTGCCTTGGCACCAAGGAATCGTCGGGGTTTTTGCAGGGACGTGGCAGTTTTTCGACTACCAGTGGTATCATTGTCCATGTCACTGTATTCGCCATCTTCGGTAAAGTATGATGAGGCGCTGTCATCCGTGTACGATCCATCTTTGGTATTATAATCCTCATCATCAAAAGTAGATTCAAAGGTCGTCGTCTTCTCATTCCGTGTCGAGTAGGATGTTGAGGATGAGTTGAGATAGTAGGATGGATCTCTGGTTGCGTCGTCGTCATTGCCATTGTCATTGGTCTTGTGAGCTGGTACTGCTACTGGTGGATGTGCCACTTGAGCGTCGGGATGATCGTAGCGCGATTCCAACTGAGAATAAAGATTTGGAATCAAGGAATAACGATCCTCATTGACAGAGAAGGAATCTGTTTCATTTTTTAAGAGTGTCCCACCGGTTGTTGGGTCATAACCCTTGGATTGCAACTCTTGCAACAAATCATTCGCTGCCTCATCGTCATAGCGGGAGTAGCCATGATGGGTAGCTGGTGCACCGTGAAAGTAAGGATCGCCCTCCCAACGGAGCGATCGTGTTGCTGTTGTTGGCATGATTTTCTCCCCAAGACAGTGATGATAATGTAGTGTGGATTTGTATAAAGAGTCAAAGTGACAAAACGACAACAAGATGTGTTGTAGGTGTCGGTGGCAGAACTTCTTGATACCTGCCCCTCGACCAAAAGGTACAACAAGAAAAATGTGAGGAGGTCACTCGCCAATCGGCGCTTGTCTCTGGCGAGGACTGGCAGGTGCATTTCGTCTACCTACGGCGTTGAATATTTCGTCTATGATCTTGGATTCGCCTTTGGTTCGTCTGATCAAAGAAGTCTTCATGGTTGTTTATGCATCATTTATTCAGAAATATGCCACGTGGATCTGTCAAGATGGAACAGGTCATGATCCTTGAAGGCCTGTCACTGCACTATTGATTTGCCACTTGGAGGGCTTGCCCTCCGATGTCGTCGTCGAGGCATCAACGCGGCCATGGCCCGACTGGCAAGAAGCACTAACAGTAGGTAGCTTGGAAACAGATACTCGTCACCATTGCACGATACGATACAGCTTGTCCATTTTGTGCATTCATTCGATCATGGCTCGATTGTTATTCCTTGCTTTGGTCACTGTCAGTACCGTGTTGTCGAATGCGTCGGCAACAACAACACCATCGCAACGACTGCCGTTTTGTATAAATCGAGGGGGAAGCTCGGAACAGCCCATCAACAGTGCGACTATGATTCCCTCGGGAGGAGCTAGCAGCTATTCCAGTCAACTAGAATCCGTCAAGGCCTCTGTATTGGAAACCGCTACTGCATCGGTGAGTTCTTTCTTTGCCTTCGGCTTGTTGTTGTTGGTGTTTGGAATCATATCT
Source organism: Nitzschia palea (assembly GCA_019593585.1). NCBI lineage: Eukaryota > Bacillariophyta > Bacillariophyceae > Bacillariales > Bacillariaceae > Nitzschia > Nitzschia palea. The sequence continues at coordinate 18,121 of SWEM01000119.1, read as the reverse complement.
TTTGCTGCTTGTAGATGGTTGAATTGGTTGCTGGTTGCTGGTTGCTGGTGGTGGCCCATTGCCTTCCACCAACAATCCACACCGACGATATAGTACCAACCAATCATTCTTCAGCGTTGTAGTCTCTTTGTGCTACTGATCACGTGCGCCTGCTTCCTCACCACATCCACATCATCACCTCTGTGTGGTTGCTTGACATTTTTTTGCTCTCCTTACCACACAGATCGATGAACTCCGTCGACAGATTGTAAATGAAGCATCCATTGTCGATAACTTTGGATCCAAAGCAGATACCATTTGCAACAAGGCCTTGGAAGATTTTGCCAAGACGGCTCCCGATGCATCAGATTCCTCGGCTTCTAGCTATTTCGAACGAACCTTGGAATCGTTAGAGGCCGCTTTGGATGCACCACTCCAAGTCTTGTATTTGCGCCAACTCGCTCTCTTGAGAGAACAAGCCTTGCAACGTTACCGGGCTTCTACCAAAACTTCGGGTGCTTCGGAATATGAAGCCATGCTTCAGGCCGATGCCCTGTTTGTGCGCGAGGCCGAAGCGGCCACTCGCGAAGGCGGATCCGACTGGGATTATACCAGTGAACGATCGTACTTGCAATCCGTCATGAATAGTATTGCCGAATCGGGTAAAAAGGCCATGGATATTCAACTGAAATCGGCTCAGCAACAACAAACCGCTATGCAATTCTTACAACAACAACAACAAATGATTCAACAATTACAAATGCAATTGTACGGACAAACATCACCCTGGAATGTCGGCTTGGCCTATCGAATTCCCGATACCAACTTTAATTTGCAAGCCAGTTATCAACAGGGTCGGGCCAATGTCCAACTCTCCTGTGTTCCTGATGAATATGCTCCCTTTTTGGGACCCAATGGATTTACCAATGGAGTGGGTCCTGGCAACTTGGGTCTATCCTTGAATCTTAGTGTCTAGTTAAAACACCCAACGCTCCCAAACAAAAATAACCATAATAATAAAACAAAAGAGTTGTAGGGACCGACAACACGGAAACTATAGACACCACGTCCTCGTCCGACAACCTTCTGCATCGGAGTAACGGTATTTCCTCCTCATTAGAGTTAGTATATATATATGTGTTTCTATTGTTATGTAAAACCCATCAATTGAATACCAACCGTTCGATCTCGTGGACCATCCAAATCGACCAACAGTACACTTTGCCATTGTCCAATGACCATGGCTCCATTGACAACGGGGATGGATTCGGAACTACCCAACAACATGCTCAACAAATGAGAATGAGCATTAATTGGTTCTTGAGCTCTCCATGCTTCCAATACCTCGGGAGAATCAATATCCCATCCATTGTCACGACAACGTTGTGCCTCTTCTTCGCCATCGGGACGTTGATCAATATCATTATGAAAATATCGTTTGCCAACTTGTCGTTGCGAGGCAGTACTTCGTTCATCGGGGGGCGCCAATTCCAACAAGAAGTGAGCCAGATCTTGGGCTAATCGGGTTTCTCGTTCATTAATGGTAATGGCCGTGGTAGTATGGCGAGAAATGACGGTAATGGTACCCTGTTGCAAACCACTTTCTTTTAGCAATTGGACCAAGGTGGGAGTCAAATCTTCGACACTGACATCTTGACGGGGTGGTCCTGATTGAGAGGTTGGAATGACAACTTGATGATATTGACAAATGGGGGGACCCAAAGGAACTGGGGACAAGGTTGTTGTTGTTGTGGTGGTGGTGGATAAAGTTGCATCGGCACTCAAAGGAGGACTGGCATGGAATCGTCGTTGGGCAACAACCACCACGGGAGGCACGAAGGACTCTGCTACCACGATTCCCAAAAAGATGACTGTAGATTGAAAGAGTTGCAATAACATGCCCGATGACTACTATTGAATAAGACGAGGAATACGATATTGGCTTGCTGTCAAAACAAATGGAAAGAGAATGCATGCAGTGTCCGCAGAAATGACAAAAAATGACGTGCGTCCGAATTGCGGTCATTTGGGTCAATACACTTGGTACCCATTACCGATACTGAGATGCTTTGTGCTAGAAACATTTTGATTGCTGATTTGATGGGTGTTAGCTAGAAAACCCCTTGACTGTTCTCTATTTTCTTTATTTTACTGTTACTGCGACTTCCTGGTTGATGTTGATGATACATGAAAAGTTGGTACTTCGTACACCGTGGTACCAATGACCCTTGTAATATTTTAAGCACAATGAGCCAAGTTGCTGCCCCCTTGCCCAGCGGGTGGAGATTTGGAATCTCGATTATTATTACCAGATGGATTGGCCACTGGATCTGTCGAACTGTTCGTCGTCGAGTCGTTCATTGGAACCATGGCTGCGGAGGGTGCCGGTGATGGTGTCATCATCTGTAGCGGATTACTGGCCATAAACGATTGTTGTGGCATGAAAAAGCTCATGGGATTGGGCGCAATCATTTGAAATTGGCCGCCGGTCGATACAGCAGCGCTCGTAGCGGTCGGAAAAGCACCAGCGGGCATGATTGGTACCGGCTGTGTCCCATGAGCGTAGTGGTTTTGTTGAGATGATGATGGCGCCTGTGCTTGCGTTTGCGATGTACCAGTAGCAGGGATACTGTTGCTGTTATTGTTTGACATGGGTTGTGAAGTAGCGGCGAGAGTAGGTGCCACTTGTTGAGGTTGTGGTACTAATGGTGCCTGAGGAGCCATCGCATAACCCGGGTATTGTGATTGCGCCATATTGGATTGCTGCAATGTCTGTTGGCCTGGAGCAGGGGCCTGAGCCATGGGTGGCATCATGAAAGGTTGTGGCATCATAAATGGATTCATCATGGGCATGGAAGCAGCACCACCGTACGCTGTACTACCATCGGCCTGAAGCATCATGGGAACCATCATCATGACCTTATGGTTCACCAGCAAGTTTAGAATAATATAAATAAAAAATGAGGGTTGGTTTCTCTTTGGGGCAATAAAACGGTAAATAGTGTGATATTCGACACCTACCTGCTTTTGCTGTGACGGCTGGTTGAACATTACTTCTTTCAGCTTGGCTGCAGTCTCTTCGCCTGCTTTCTTGGCTTGATCTAGCTGTTGTTGCAAACTATCAGCTTCGAGCTTCCGTCGCTTGTTAATGGCACGTAGTCGTTCCAAGTGGGTAATCGTTCGTGCGATCATGTCCACTCGATTCGTTGGACTAAACGCAAGCCTTGCTACCGTATTGTCTTCTTCTGCCTCTTCGGCCTCGATTTGTTTCAACAGAGCCGTCAAATCGGCAAACTGACGATTGACATCCGACCTCCGTTGCTTCTCTCGACTGCGCTTTCGTTCCGATCGTGCCAGTGCCTTTGTACCATCTTCAATATCGTCCGTCGTGCGATCCACCGAGGCTCGATCGGTGCCCTCTTCATCAATGTCTTCTACTTCGGTCGATCGAGCAGGAGAACGTTGATGTTCTGCCACCATGGCGCCCAACAATTCCTGAATATCATCGGCACTAAAATTACCGGCAAAGCCGAAATGGGCAGGGCTTGCCGGATTGCTGTTTACCATGGTGAAAGTGGCCCTCAGTAAAGTGTGTGTGTGCTTCACTACCTACTGTCAAAGGGTGACTTTGAAAATACAAAGCGAGTGCGTAGCGGCCACATGCCTTGGAAGTACCTGGTAACTTATACCCTCAACTTTCTAAAGATACCTGGCACTGGGAACTATTAATTACCGGGGTTCCCGGTGCCGTACGTCGTACATACAAGCCTGCCCCTGGATGGGTTGCCGGTACAAGTAACGGACATAACTGGTAGATACCGCCATTCATAATCAAAGGACACCTCGTTAAATTTGTGAAGAAGGTAATGGAAAGAAATTCACATAGTAACGGAGAAGGTGTTTAGATTGTCGCCGTTTTCATGGGGAATGTACACTCATCTTGTGCGGATACAGCCGGAGAGCCTTTCTATGGTTGGATGAGACACATGATGATTGCTGAATTGTTTCGGGGCAAAAACTGGAGAGGGGAATAGACAATTTAACCTTGAGCCAGAGAAAGTGGCGTTGCCAGTATGAAATGCATTGTCATGGCCGTGAAGGCATTCCTAGGCACTACTTGCAGCGACTCGTTTTTGCATATACTGCAGATGGCGTGCACCAGGAGTAACTGTCATACACCTGAAGACGCGGAACTATCAATCGAGCAGAGACAACAATGTGCATGTTTTGCTCCATTCAATTTTTGAGGGGCCTGTGCGCACAGTTCGTTTTACAAACAATCGTCGAGTGTGATGGAGGATTCTTTGAAACCATTCAAGTGTCACAGCACGCGGGTGAAACTGATAGGATACATGAGTGATATATGCGGCTATGCGATATCATCGATGCGAAGGCATAAGCGCACCGGCAGGCATGGAAGAAAGCGACGACATTTCAAATGTTTGACAATGGTGCAATCTATTTTTCTGGTTAGTATTGTAGCCTGTGAACCATGTCTACATGTTTACAATCCACAGAAAAATCTGGCATTTTTGAACAACCTGTTTGATCGCTCACTGTTACTCACAAATGAACTAACCCTCAACACAAAGGAGCCTTTGTTGGCCAAGAATCCTCCAGGAACACGCATATAATAGGTCACCCCTTCATTGGCTATTCACTCGACCTTGCTAGAGGTTCCACATTCGCAGGAATGTCGACTTTCGAGATTTGAAGCTCGAAGTCACCTGCAGACGGATAGTTGACACCCTGCACAGAAATGAAATATTGCACTCCCACATCGGTACGAAAGACAACACGTGCTGCGCTGTAGAAACCGTTTATACAATTTTCGTCATTGGAGGAACCAGTCAGGATACATTCCTGATTGTTACACGATCCCTTAGAAACACTCAACGCCGAATCGAAATTAAGGACACTGGAACAAGTAGACACTGCGAAAACATCACCTGTTCCGACGATCGCATACCATACATCAGGTGAATTGTAGCTGTATGAGCAAGAGCTACCGGAGTCAATAGTTCCAGTTGCATTCGTGATGGATCCAGACACAGTTCCTGTCCCAACTGGAATGCTAATGGCACCAGAGCAGACATCGTTCGCAGGAACTACAACAGTAGATAGATGCAATACAAATGCACCTTCGGAGGAATAACTCAAGCTTTGGACATGAATGTAATATTCCACCCCAACCTCCGTACGGAAAACGACTTTGGCGGCGGAAAACGAGGCATCTGAGCAATCATTATCGTTGTACGCACCCGTTGTGATGCACGTTTGGTTATCGCAAGATCCAGTGGAAACACTCAAGGCCGTGTCAAACATCAACTCATTAGAACAAGTGGAAATCGAATAAACGTCACCAGTTCCAACCATCGAATACCAGACACCAGGTGCACCGGAGGAGAATTCATAAGTGGAATTGAGGCCAACTGTTCCTGTTGCATTCGCAAGCGATCCCGTGATTGTCTTCTTGCCTGGATGTATCACAATAGCACCCGAACACTCATCATTGGTCGGAGTCTCGACTTTTGAAACCTCTAGGGTGAACTCTCCTTCAAATGCATAATTCACGCCTTGCACCACAATGAAGTATTCAACTCCGACTTCACTTCGAAATACTGCCCGTGATGCACTATGCGAGCTTTCGGTACAATCACTGTAGCCATACGTGCCGGATAAAACACACTCTTGATGATCACAGGATCCTTTGGAAATACTTATCGAAGTATCAAAGTTTAGCACGCTCGAGCATGGCGACACGGCATAAACTTCACCAGTACCAACCATGGAGTACCAGACATCAGGTACATCGTAATTACCACAAGTAGTGGCGATTGGATTGGAAGAACCAGTAGCGTTGGTGATCGATCCAGAAACAGTACCCGAATCTGCTTGAATCGCAATTGCTCCAGGACATTCATCATTTGCAGGGACTTGCAAAGTTGTCACAGTAAGACCAAAGTCTCCTTTTGATGGGGAATTCAGACCTTCCACGGCGATATAGTACTCTACGCCGACTTCAGTACGTAGGGTAACTCTGGCTGCGCTATGCGAGGTCTCACGGCAGGTTGCACCAGTGATGTTGGCATTCGATATGACACAGACGTGGTCGTCGCATGACCCCGTAGACACACTGATGGCTGAATCAAAGTTGAGTTGACTAGAGCAGGTGGAAATGGCAAGAACCTCACCTGTGCCAATCACAGAGTACCAAACGCTCAAAGAGCTGGAATCATACGCGCAAGTGTAGTTTGAGCCCAAGAATGACGTTGCGTTGGACACAGATCCCACAATCACACCGCCATTGGGAGCGATTTGAATAGCTTCGGAGCAAAGATCGTTTGGTGGAGGAACAGAGTCGACCAAGGTGAGACTAAAGTCACCAACAGCAGAAGAGTATACTCCTTTAACAAGAATATAGTACTGGACTCCAACCTGGGTACGGAAGGAAGCTCGACTTCCTCCATAGGCCGATTCGCCGCAACCACTAGACGAAAGGCCCACCGCAATGCATTCAAGAGCACCAAATCCGCCAAAGAAAACGAAAATGTTGGAGTGGAAGTTGCCGGAAATTGAACATGCTGAAACTATCAAAACGTTGCCAGTGCCATTCGCGGAATACCACACTCCTGGAGCATTCAATGAGTAGACGTATCCTATGTAATCGTCTGGTAGTGCGTTGGTGGTCCATCCTTCTACTGCTTCATTGCCATTCACAGCAATAGGAAGAGCCGTTTCACAAACATCATTCGCTGCTATTTCAAACTCTGAGACATTCAGAGCAAAAATGCTGTTGGCTCCGTCGCATGCCTTGTCCATGCGCAAGAAGTTGTCCACGAGCAAGATATAATATCTTTGTCCTGCTTCCGCAAAGAACCGCGTGGCGGTGGAAGGATAAGGACAGTCAGAGTCAGGAACTTGTCCGCCAAGAAGAAAAGTTAGACCCATACATTCCAAATCAGGACAAGAGGTACCCTCAAAGGCATGAATTCCACCAGAGAAAGTGGTGTTTGGAGAGCAAGTGGATACTTTCAAAAATGATCCTTTACCATCGATGTAGTACCATAGAGTAGACAGTTGATGTGCAGAACAACAGGAATACAATCCATTGTTACCCCTGGCACCTTCCATTGTCCCTGACAATGTTCCGCCAATCGGCAGGTTGATGGCACCATCGCAAGCGTAGTTCACTGCAGGTACAAACGGAGCAACCTTGAAACCATAGTCTCCTTGTCCGCCTCTCAAGCTACTGACACGGATGTAGTAGGTCTCATTCTCTTCGGTATCCCATTTGATGGAAAAGGGCTGACAACCATCATCGTTGGCTCTGACGCATTGCAGATCTCGGCAGCTTCCACGATACACTGAGATCACGGCGCCGAAATTGGTAACTTGCGAACGAGTATCGGCCTTTAGCATTCCACCACGACCAAGAACAGAATACCACACCCCCGGAGCTCGGGAACTGTAACAACTATCATTAAAATCTTCGTTTTTTGCACCTTCGGTGCTTCCTATGATAACTTTTCCATCCGCCTCGATTTGGATTGCAGCAACACAGCTGTCATTTTCCACCGGGGGGACTGTTCTCAAAGAGAAATCGAAGCTTCCTGCTATGGGGCCACTCCCACTTACTAGAACGTAGTACAATTCGCCTTCCTCGGACGCAATAGGTGAAGATTGCCGACCATACGGATAGCTCGAACATCTACTGGCAATATTCCAGTTGGCAGGACTTGCGCATTGTAAGTCGCCACAAGACCCAGTGTAAATAGTCAGATATGGACTAAAGTCGTTCGAACAAGCTGTGGCGATCACAATGTCACCTGTTCCGACAAAGGAGTACCATATTCCACCACTATTTGATGAATCAATCTGGCCAAGGCAAACTTCATTCGACTCGTCGCTGGACAAGCTAACGTCGCTGAAAGTAGCAGTGAAGTTGGCGGTGAGTGACTCCACCTCAAGGCTTTGCGCGTTCTCACAATTGTCATTGGCGGGAGGATTCAACGATCGAATATCGAACTCGGACAATCCAACATCCCCGAAGCCACTTCCCCATAGAGCAACGTGATAAGTCGTCCCAGCTACGACTTGAAAATCAACAAATGTACCACCGTTGCTGCAGGTTTGATAATATGCATCAGGCTCACTTTGCTCAACACATGAAAGGGCGTTGCAATCTCCCGAACCAACAGCGATGCTTGACATCCATCCGACGTTCCTTGTTGCGCAAGTGGACGCGCGGAGCGTGCCGTCGTGAGCAGCTACAAATTGGTACCAGGCGACTCCATAGTTGTCCACTTCATCCGATATGCAGAGGCCAAGGCGACCTCCTTGACTGTCAGTGTGAGTGAGAGAAAACGCGATTGTTCCAACAACCGCGCTTCCGTCGACTGAAATCTCAGAGGCATCCGAGCATTGACCATTGCTTAGCGCTTCCAATGTCGTTAGGCTTAGCTCGAACGTGCCGAACGATTCAAACCAGCCAGACACGTAGACGTAATATGTAGTCCCAGCCTCCGTGGTGAGCAAAACCGACGACCCACGAGAGTTCGGTGAACAATAAGATTCCTGGGAAGTGCCATCCAAGCAGTCCAGGAGATCACATCCAGAACCCTGGTATAATGCTATAAGACCCACACTTCTATCAGGGTTGGACTCAGAGCAGGTGGACACAAGCTGCGCTGTACCAGTTCCCTCAAAAGAATACCATACCCCATGGGTTCCTGCCAGGTACTGACAGGAAGGGACACTGTTTTCGAGCGCGCCCGTCAAAGTACCGGAAACAACATCTCCAGGCAAGATTGGGATAGCGCTGGTGCAATTATCGTTGGAAGGAGATGGAAGTTCGAGACATTCCGCGACATCATAGCCCAATCCTTCAAACAGCCATGAACTTGACAGAGACGTGCAGGTATTGAAGCTCGATCCTTCAATCACATTTTCGCAATTGACAATAGCTCCATCAGAGCACAGGGTACAACTGTTGCAGAGGGTTCCGTTTACAAGTACACGGCATGAGCTGCATGATGGACCGCTATCAGTGCAATCGATTTCTTCGAAGGATACAAGTTCGTTTCGACCACTAGTTCCATTGTATTGGAATTTTGTAGCATAGCTCATCGTCGTGAAGGCCATCCCATCCGTCGTCAAGTTGACAGCAACGCTGTTCTGTCCACATGAGGAAGACTCGGTATCACCGCAGTAGAGGCACTTTTCAAGGAGGCAGTCGAGCTCTACGACTCCGTCGTCGAATAGATTGCAAGAACAATTCATTCTTGATGAACCTGCAGCTAGTACTTGTCTCTCACAGTACGCTAACACTGTTTCTTGTCCCATGGCGTTGTTGTCCTCCTTCTCATCTTCGTGCTCAACTTGACCAACACGGTGAATGTGTTTTTCTTGCTTGGCTTGTTCCTGAATCAAGAGATGTTGTTGACTTCGTTCTAATAGCTGTACTACCTCATCACGAGCATGGTTGGTGTACAGACGATATGCTGGGTCATAGTGTTTCAAAGAGTGCAAGCAACTTACTGTTAGTCCTCAATCATCGGCTACTACCGGTACTAGAAGTAGGGTGCTGAACCCACGGGCGATCAACGAATATTTCCAGAAACAAAAAGCCACGAACACCAGCACCACGGACATCATCCCACACAACAACTTACCATTGGTTGTAGATGGTGCAAGAAACAAGGCAAGTCCAACAATGCCTAAAAACTGCAGGATACTCATGAGAAATACCAGGTTGACTACATGCACCGACGGACCCTGTTGTCAGCAATATTATATTGTGTGTAGTGATTCCAAGCAAAATTAATCTTTCATTCGATCCGATCTTGGTGAGGACTTTACTACTAGCTATTTTGCATGGGTGCGTGGTTGATGTTATCGATTATTGCCCCGCACTCCAGATTAACCAGTAAGAAAATTGGTTTCTGGTTTCTGGCTGCATGGACACTTTCTCGCAGAAGATGGGCATTTGTGCACGTTTCCAATCATAAGTATATACCAGGTACCAGGCACATACCAGTTCTTGTCAACCGGTATATGGCTTTTTCCAGTTAGATACTAGTAGTTCCGATTTTCTTCTGAATTAGGGGGTACAAACTACTAACGTACCGTATCTACGCATGCGTAGTAGGCCTACCGGTAGCTCGACTAAATAACTAAAGAAGAGAGTTGTAACAAATAAAACAGTGTACAAACAACAACAACAACTATTGGTACCATTTTTGGCCATGACAGCAATGATACAGGATGCACCTGTTGATAACTGTAAGCACAATCGATGTTTGCAGCGACTTGGAAGAAGTTCTGCTTCGCATTGTCCACGAAGTACAAGCGCTCTAGGACCACTATTCTTTTTCAAAAGTTTTGATATATTCTTATTTATTTTTTACCCGTACATTGGTTTCATTTTCTTTTTTTATATTGTTTTGGTGATAGATATATTTGTACCGAATATAAAGCGCTGCATATATCACGTCAAGAAAGATCAATGAGTGTACAAAATAGATAATAAAACAGTTGATCGCTCGCTTGCCTTATTCCCCAGATAATTGGAGGATGACGGGGTGTCTGGTGATGCACCACCCCCATTGTCACCGTTCGCCCGCTGTCGTAGAAAGTTATACCGGGTAGTCGAATGAGAAATCACTCCATGACAGAAAGATGCCGAAGAGTGCCTCATGGTTCCATTGGTAGGACAGGTAGAGGGTCTTCCAGGGAATCAAGGGCATCAATATCAACATCAACAGTGGGGTGTTGCACCACACATCTGGAGAAGAAAGCGGCAAGAGCAGAGGCAGCTAGCTCCACGTTCTTTTCTGTTTCAGCATCCACTGCAATTGCCGTTGCAACCGAGCGTTTGGATGCTTCTTCTGCAGCAGATGCTGCAAGAGAGGTGATTGCGTCAAGCTGAGCCTGTGAGGCAGCCGGATGAGATGTGAGTGTCACTAAACGATCCAGAAATATCTTTTGCATATCTTTGGTAAGTTTGGAGAGCGAATCTTTGATTCGGACAATCAAATCTTGATTGTCTTGTTCGTGTGAGGATTGGCAAGAATCCTTAGTAGGATCGAACGATATGGGCATGTCCGGCATATCAATGTCGATAACCTCGTCATCCTCATAGATGCCAAGTTCCTTTGTGTCAGCACCAATAAGGACTGGATCTTCATCTGCAAGGTGGTTTGAACAGGAAGGTTCCAAGGAAAACAAAGACGTGAGAATCTCTTCGTCAACAGCCGAAAAAGAGGCCAACGATTCATCACGCATAGCCGCAGACGTGAATTGATTCGGCGAAGGGATCGGAGGGATTTTTGGCACATGAGGTACTACCACCTTCAGGTTGGTGCTTTTTTGCACCGTTTGGGATTCTACGGACGCGTTACCAGTCGAGGGAAAGGCGAATTCCGAGTCATGGGGCGTAGTTGAGGTGACAGGCATTGGTTCTGGAGACACAGTGGTTGCCTCGAGGGATCCTACTGGTGAAGGAAGTGGAGTAATCTTTCTCTTCTTGCTGGGAGCAGAGGTAGTGGCAAATACTTCAGCAGCAAGCGCAGGCGCTGCCGCTTGTAAGAGCGAGGTAATCTTCTCCATGTCTTTTGACATGGAATTGATACGACTGCGCAGTTCTTGGACTTCGGCTCGGAGCTGATCGACTTCCTTCTTATCAGCAGCCTCTGTGTGGTTGCTCTTGCGGATTTCCGAGAGAAGGTCTGGTCGACCTCGCTGAAACTTTTCGTGTCGGAACTTCCAGAACTTGGACTCGCAATCCACAGCAGCATCGCGCAATCTGAGGGGATCAGACTTGATCTTGCGAAAGCCATAAAAGTTCTGGCAGCAGTGGGCAGTAATGGCCAGCAGTGAAGCAAATGGCACATGGCACATGTGAGTGACAGGACATGACAGGAGGACACCAAAACCAAGTACCTCACACAATCCAACCCAAGATCACTTACCAATTGACGAACAAAGGAAGAAAAGTTATTGTGCTTGAAAAACTGTCCAATAATCTCCGAGGCAAAGGTCTCTGGATCCTTCACCACAAACGCAAGACCATCTTCCGACCAACTGGCAATCTCTGGATCGCACGTGTCAATCATGTGATAAGTCTCTGCCGAAGAATGATGATGCATTGGCGAAAGAAATCGCGTGGTGAGTTGTGAGAAACATACGCTTTTCAACAATGTACACAAAGAGCAACGGAACAGCACACAACCGTGGGGTGCACGAAAAGCCCGTCTACTTACTTCTCAGGAAAATCGGAGCCGTCTCTGCAACTTCCTTCTTCTTGTTGCCTTTGTTGTTTCTCTTCTTATTGCTCTTGGAGCTATTCATATTGTCAAGTGTGGCCGCCGTCATGGTGGAATGTATTGTGGAAGTGTTGTAACTACAATGAGATTTGTTGGCAAGCGGTCGTTGGAATTGGGTCGTGGAGGAGGATTATGAGATAATGAGACTTTTGCTGGTTGTTGCTGGCGGGAAGACGATGCTGCCACGGCGCTTCTAGTACAAATGGTACTGGAATCCATCCTATGGTGGGTTGGGCGAAGGCAGTGCAGACGAGTGGCTTTTGCGAGAACCCTCCGTGGCAAAAGCATGCGGGAAATGGAAGGTCACGTAGATTCCCTACGAGACATACGTGACGCAATCCTTGTATTGTCGTCGTCATGTCCCACACAGCTTAGCGCTCTGGAAAAGTCATAAAAATTGCGGTAGCCCCAATTGTCTGCACATTTACAGGTGGTTGGGATGTGGAATAAGCTCCTAGAACAGTCATTAGAAATTTTCAAAGCAGTGCCACCAGCTCATCCGACGTCAAACCAACTTCAATCTTTCGCCCTTCCTTCTACTTAGCGAGGGGTCTGACGTGGGATGTGTTCCTTTCGTAAATCCTTAAACACGGCAATGACGCAACATCCCGTGACATGAACTCACTTAGGAAATGGCCGCGTAGCATTTCTTGCCTATGGCTCTGCCAACAACGGATCCGATTTCAAATAAGGAACTGCAACCGACCATTCGGCTTCCACATAGATAAAGGAAAACGCAAAGGTCACTTGGCACAGCCAACAGTGAAACTCCACGTGTTAGTTCAAGTCATTTCTTATGATTCATTGGCTCCTGTCCACTCATCACATCATCAGCTGTCAAAAAACAGTGGCATCATCTGGTGCCTGGTATAATAATAGGCACGGTAGCATACAAGGCAGGTACCAGGTAGCAACTTGACTGGTTGCTACCGTAGCAGTGTCAGGTAAGTGGTTACTACAGTCCAGCCCTGTCGTCCAAACATGATGCAAATCTGGTGCAACTATTGGTAATTCTAGTAGCAGGTATGTTATTTTGTTTATAGTCAATCCGAGGTTTGACGAGAAATGATGCCTCCCATGACCCATGATGACCAACGTAGTGTACATGAAGCAACCCGTGTACAGCAGCAACGTGTCATGGCCAGACGTACGTGGTAAAAAGAACGAACATTCACTATGAAATCACGGTTCGTACGTGTCCCATCAGTGGTTGGAACTCTCCAGTCCATCGTCAGAGCAGTGCAACAAAACAAAGCACTGTGGTGCTTGTCCAACAATAGTAGTAATGGTAACATCATCACTCCACGCCTGTCAATCCGCAGAGTCCTCATGTCTTCGATTCACCAACAACTATGCAACAACGGCAGCGCTGCCGCCATTCGATCTTTCTTTCCCATTCCATGTAACGACCGATTCCTACGCAACACAACCTTTTCTGTTCGACGTTGATCTGACTGGAACGACAACTGATGCTCATACTACATCTACATCTACTACTACGACTACTACGGCTGCTACTACCGCTACTCACTGGATTGCGTCGGTACCGCGTGGTGGTGGTGGAAGCAGTGGTAGCAGTAGCGGCGATGATACCAAAAATGGGGGAAAAGACGACGGCTCGAGATCAAGTGCCAGTAACAGTATCGTCGAAGAAATTCTCGCATCGCCGGAGGATTACTATCGTGCCTTGGGATTGGAGGACCGACAGCATTGCACTTCGACGGACATTCAAAAGGCCTATCGTCGACGAGCCGTCCAAACCCACCCGGACAAGACGGGAGGAGATCGACGTGCCTTTGATATTGTGGCCAAGGCCTATGACGTCTTGAGTAATGATGATACACGAGCGATCTATGACAAGTTTGGTACTGAAGGATTAAATCATGGCCATACGACTCATTCCTTTCAAGATTTCTTTCAAAGCATGTTTCATCCGTCCTCCTCCTCATCGTTTGTGTCACGCAATCGCACCATGCGGTACCAATTGCAGGTATCATTGGAAGATTTGTATCGTGGAACAAGTCATGACGTTTGGGTGACGGCACCGGGAAAACGGCATGGAAAAACAGTTCGAGTTGATATACCAAGGGGAACGGTGGGTGGCCAACCAATCATTATGAGTGGTGCCATGGACTTTGCTTCGTCCAAGGGTATTCCACCTGGCGATTTGATTTTTGTCATTACACCGACTCCCCATGCCATATTTACCAGAAAAAATCATGACTTGGCCATGGAATTGACCTTGTCGTTGGAAGAGGCCCTGTGTGGATTTCAAAAACGAACCATTACCCATTTGGATGGTACCACGTTGGAAATTGCTTCCGCGGTCGTCCTACACGATGGGGAGGAGACCCCCGTCATGATTGCATCGGGTGATGTTCAAGTCTTGAAAGGAAAAGGCTTTCCCAAGAATCCACATGGCGACGAGTACGGTGATTTATACATTCAGTTTCGTGTCGACATGCCCCAACACAAAAAACATGGATCGTCGACTCATCCGCTCAATCACGAGGAACGACAACAATTATGTCAACTCTTGGAAAAGCTACAAGGGAAAAAGAGTACCGACCACCAAAAAACGAATAACGACAAGAAATCAAAGCGACGAAGAGGAAAAATGACAGAAAAGAAGACGTCACCCAACGAGGCATCACCTACAGACCCTGAGGACGCTCCAGAAGAAGCATCAGTACAGTCGTCGTCATCTGCTTCTGGAACAGACACGGCAGTGCATCGACTTTGTATTGGCAAGGCATCCGACTTTGGTCGAGCTACAGGAATTGCCAAAATCCAGAGAGATGATCATGAACAAGGTGGACATGACCATGATGATCACGATGATGATTTCTTGGGACAAGGAGGAGGCGGTGGATTCTCGTTTCCCTTTGGATCAGGAACATCTACTTTTTTCCAACATTCGAGTAGTGGTGGCCCCTCGCGTAGTTTTTATTTTGGAAATCCTCATTCTCACTTTTTTGGTCAAGGTGACGCGGATGGTACCACACAAGGTGACGGAATACCACCACAATGTCAACAAATGTGAATCATAGCATAATTCCTTCACCGGTTAACCGAAAATTAACAACAGTTATCATGGACATCCCGATTCTAGACAAAACAACGTTACCATCTTTCGTTTCGGAATGTTGGCCGCCAAAGCGAAGAATCGACAGTTACCGGTAGTGAATTTCGCTACTATTCCTGTAACAGGTGTAGTCTAGTAGTAGAAAACAGGCAAGACTGACACTTATAGCAATTGCACTTGATGAATGCGTTGACATGAGCACTGTGCTCCAACGGCTGTGTTTCGTTCCTTGTTCTCTCACACATCAGTGTATAAAGTAGCGAAGTGACTGAATCCCTTCAACACAAAGAAAAGGTAGAACGCCTTTGGCATGCACGCATAAATATCGGTAAGATGAATCTGCAAACCAAGGGTACTTGAAGCTTCGCTGATCCAGTGTCATGTGTGATTTGACCGGATCGACTGCACACATCCATACAATTTGGTTTCGCCAGCGTTGCAAATTGAAATATATATGGAAGTTCCCATTAGGGGAATCGTGACCTGAATCTTGCTCGAGAAAATTAGTTCCCAAAGTTAATTATTGGTTTATCATTCCTATAATGAGGGGATCGTTCCACCTCCTCAGGGAATTTCTTCCTTAATCATCGTTGCTATTTAAATCTCTGTACAATGGAGAAAACTTCAAGCCGTTTCCACTGTCCACGATCTTGACTTATGACATCAAGCAGGAAACCTTATCTAACTCGGTTCATAGCCTTCCCTGTCGAAGTGAACACAATGTGGTGGTATGTGATATGTCATGCCGGTTTTATGGTGGTGAATTTTTAGTCTCCTCTGCTTCGCCATGTCTGGATTGCATTTCTGCTTATTTTAGAGGTAATGCATTCGGTTCACGCGGGATCATAGGCATATCTCTCAGCAGAGACTTGATTTCCACGTGGTCTTGGATATGTCGACAAAAGCGGACAGACTATGACTCTTTTTGCATGCCACATCCTCCCAAGAACTCTCACAAGTTCGAGCGACAAGTTAGGGTCTACCACGCAAAGTTTTGCTAGACCAACGTCAAAATGAAGACACTACACTTGGTTTGTTTGACACTTCTGTTGGTGGTTTCGTTTGCTGTCGGCGAAGAAGAAAATGTATGGTGGGAAAACGAGGAAGATCATCGTCAGCTGGATGTAGCGTATTCTCGTAAGTCCTACTCAATTATGATGAAGATAGGTGTGGGCTATTCGCTTTTTCCAAATTCTGATATTTGATCCACACGCGTTGTCTTCTTTCTTTCTATGATGCAATAATACAACCTCACCACGACAGGCTCACAAGCACCATCGAGGTCACCCTCTTCCAAGCCCTCTGCCAGACCATCAGCTGCACCCTCCATCAGTTCGCAACCCTCTCGCAGTATGCAGCCCACGTATCCTCAAGAAGAGTGTAGTGAGGACCATGCAACTTTCCCATTTTGCTACAACGGTCAAGGTGGAGGTCGCTTTGGTTATGCCTCCTGTCTCGTGATGAAGTCGAGCGTCAATTGCGGACGCTACGACTTTCAGATCTTGGGAACCAACTATAGCTCCTACAAACCAATCAATTTTACTCAGTGCTCCAATGTATGGACCTGGTTTGTCAATTGCATTGCGGCATCGTTCCCCACGTGTCGCAGGGTAAACTATGGAATCTTTCGCGGTTGGTCCCCTGATTCTTTTAGCGGACCGAATAGGAAGGACATAGGCAAAGGTATAATTGAATGGGAAATCAAAGTGGAAGGGAGTGGAGTGAACTGCAAGGCCAACTGTAATGAAGGTTCGAACCGTTGGAATTGCAAGGACCAAGACGAAGCTGCCGGACTCCTTGCCTTTGCACGGTGGGTGGCAGGTTATCGACCGGGAGATAAAAGTAGCAAGCCCTCCAACTATTCGCTCTTCACTGAACCTGTGTCCAATTGCCAGACTGCAGCACCATCACAGAGCGTTGCGCCTTCTGTGAGCCCCGCCCCGACTATTGCCCCGGCTCCCTTGTGCGCGGACACCGGTTATCCTGGCTATGTTATGAATCCTAATTCTTCAGTTATGGACTCGCAGTCAATGTCCGGAGGGGGAACCTTCTATGTAACAAAGCAATGCGTGTATGGGATGAAATCAACCCCTGAAGAAACGTTTGACAACCCCTTTGCGTGGTTGAACAGATCAGCTTATGCCAGGGGTAACCCGGCGGAGTTGGTGCTCAATACAGGAAAGTTTACTGGCCAGATTGTCCCCCCAGAAAGTTGGGTGTTGAATAACATAACAGAGCCCTATACCGTGACATTGAAGTCAAATCCTGGTTACAATGGGACACTGACATTTCAATTCCTCAATCCACGTCCCGGGACTAACAAGCCTCCATCGGACAAAAGTAGCGATCGAAAGGGTGCCGCGACAAACTTTTTCAACTACTGGGTCAGCCGAACAACGAATTCTCCCAACATCTGGCGCACGGTCTTGGAGAAAAATCTCAAGTGTGGTTCGGGGCCTTATTGTTTTGATGAGCTACCAAAGATTCGTTGCAGCATTGATCTTAAGAGTGAGAATTGTGGAAAGTTTGATTATATTACAACGCCGACAAAGTATGCTGCCGGTGCTATTCGCCGTACAAATGACGTGTACTCTTGGTTCCACTCTTGCATCCAAACGGCGTATGTCAACAATAATGGGGCTTGTAAGATCAACACTTCCGTCAAGGGACCTCCTTTCAAGTTTACTGACTATGATTACTGGAGTAACAAGGGTTCCGCTACAACAAGTTG
>SWEM01000118.1:0-70506 GCA_019593585.1 Nitzschia palea | reverse complement strand
CCACCTCCACCTCCACCTAGCAGGGCACTAGTACCGGTAGTTGACTCCTCATCACGCACTTGCATCGGCGCTTTTGATGTAACAAGCGCCGACTTGTCGGGAGTAGCAACAACTACTACATCATCCGGGGCAGTCAGTTCTGACATTTTTTGTGCATCCTTGCCTCGTTTCCAGGGAGGCACTTCGCCAGTGTTGCCAGTGTTGGTAGCTTTCGAAGGTTGTGACTGGAGTGATGACACTGGAGCAGGAAATGGAGCCGTCCTACTGTAATCGTTGTTGTTATCGTTATCGTCGTCAGCAAATCGATCGGCACTACTTGACTTGGCAGAAACACCACGTAGCAATGCAAGCAACTCTGCATCAACCGCAGCACCTCCTCGCTCTCCCTGAAAGGTGCTTTGTTGTTTGAAGTTTCCTCCTCCACCCAGGAAGAGACTTGGGTTTGTTTCTGACGTTTCCTCCTCTCGGCCGTTCTCGTCATCATCTTCATCGTCGCCGAGCAACTCATCGAGAATGTCATCATCATCATCATCGTCGTCGTATTCGCCGTCATGATTTACAATTCCATCATCCTCTGACTCTTCCTCATTTGCAGATGCATTTTGCGTGGCACCTTCTTGTATTGTAATTCTCTCGCCATTGCTGGGAGATCGATGTTCCGGCTCGGTGGAAGCATGCATATCCTCTACAAACCGGCTTGCAGCCGATTTGTTGGAAATGGCTCGGAGTTCCGCCAACAAGGCGGCTTCATCGTCGTCCATGGTCAATAGATACTAAATAATGATGACAAGAGTCGTAGACGTCGCAACTAACAACCAAACGACTTCTGTACTTTTTTTCTTTTTGTGATGACTCGCAACTTGAAAAACGCGTCGTAAACGGCAAGTGTTGTGTGGGTTGTTTCACCACAGTTTTGGGTCCAGCAAAATACTTGGGACCACTTGTCACAGTTGTTGTGCGTTTGTTCTCGTTGCCAAATGTGGATTATAGTTGCATCATCATTTTTGGCTCACGATCAACGAGATTGAATCGGTGCAGTCAAGGCCCAATTCGGGAATTCAAAGTGGTTATCTAGATATTCCTTCCTGAGTATTTGAATGATGGCCGGCATCCCGTTCAAAAAGTAGGTTGCAGTCGGATGGGTCCTTTGATTATTTCCCATCCCCTTCCTCACAGATTTTTGGACAACCACCTCTCGTGGCTTGCAGTCTGTGTGTTTCTCTCGTCACTCAATGTTTACAACAACAACGGTTTCTCGTTTATCCCGAATCATTCTGATGGTTCGACCAGGGGATGGATTGATCAAGGCCACCGAATTTTATCAACAAGGTCTTGGTTTGACGCTCACTCGTGCGACCGATGAATGGGCCGATTTGGGTGTCCTCTACTTGCATGCCGCAACCAGTGAGGCTCAAGTTTCGACGGGATATTCTCCCATGATTCAATTTCATGTCACGGATATGGATACCACCATTGCGAAATGTGTTCAATTGGGTGGTCACTTGGATGGACCCATTCAATATCCGGCTCATGGCAAAGTTGCCGCCTTGCGCAGTCCCGAAGGTCACATGATTGGTCTCTATGAACCGGCCGAGTAGAACAAGAAAAAAGGAGACGGATTTCTTTGGATGGTTGTTGTTACTACAGTGCAGATCATCTCTATTCCCTATAGGCCTATAGGGAACATGACGATCTCGACGGTCAATTTACCGACAGCAAGTCCCCGACCATGAGTCCTCTACGAGCAGGTCTGGCAGGTTGCACGGCCGAAAGGCCACTGATAAGATGGACCACTGATGATTTCAAAGTACAAGATTCAGGTAACCATGCCGTTGGCACTTTGTCGCACCAAACATTTTTCAAGGATACGTTGGGTCAACTTTGATGAACACACTTTATGATGGAATCCTGTTTTTTTTTCTTATCAACATTGTATAAATGGTAGTTTTTAAATACTACAAGAACAACCAAACGATACAAACCCACTAGGAGAAATTCCGCGATGATTCACCATCCAATACAATAGCATCTGCCATGGGAATATGAACGACTTCTGCAGTTTGTGCATTCCAGTCGGGTGGTAAAACGTGAGCTTCTGCCATGGGAGCGACCCCACCTGATAAATCATATGCACTATTGTCCCATTGGCTCGGAGGGGCCGATGGTGACGTACCCGTTGGGTATTCTGTATAACTCGTAGTACTCGGGCCGTCGTTGTAGACCGATCCTTTTTTGTAAGGTGATTGAAAATGCCCTAGCGAATCTGTGGAATTGTGGATAGTGGCTGCTTCTGGAGGAGACGCAAGATGATGGTAGATGCACACAAATGTGGCAGCATCTGGATCGGTGGTGCAGCAACCATCGGTTAGTAGTTGCACATGGATTTGATGACGAATTTTGATGGCTCGACCATCATAGGAATCTCGAACCGTGGATGGAACTTGAAGCTCACAGCGATTCCAGAGCGAGTCTTGGAAGGGTACTTGCTCATTCATAGTTACCAGTGTATACCTTTGACGTCGTTGACGTTTTTGTAATTCTGGGAATTGTTTGGCATCCAACTCTCGCCGATCTAGTAAATCGCTGACCATCTCTCTACGTCCTCGGCTGGTATTCCATTCGGTTGTTTGTTGCAATTGGATTCGAACTCGTCGGACCCTTACTGTTGAATCGTTTCGACAACGGAATTGCACATCAACATTATCTTGTGCTTGAAGAATCGTCTTGCTGAATTGTGCTTGAAGCATAATGCTCCCTTTATTGTGACAGCAACAGGTGACCACTTGAACTTCTTGTATTGGCAATTCCAAAGAACAATTAGTGGGGTCAACATTGAGTGGCGAAACTCGAACGACGTCGAACAGTTGCTCGGAGCTTGGGTTTGACGAAAAGATACCGCTCGACCGTTGCATCAGTGTGGCTGTGAGACGATACTCCACAGAACAAGTAGATTTTCCACTTTGGCATTGCATGCTACTCGGCAAGTCTGGTGGTAATTGAATGGAAAATGGAAATTCGAACTGCCCTGGAACAAGTTGTTGAGATTCGAATTGGTGGAGCGGGTACTCCATTCTCATAAAGTCATGAGTTGATTCATCATAGTGATCATGATGCCGCGTGTGCTGTCTGTCACCATCTCCATGCGTCTCAGAAGTGGTATAATGAACAACCGCGGTTTCCCTTCCTACAAACTGAAGAACTAGTGCCTGAGCTCTCTGGCCACTTTTCGTGACGTTCAGGTATACAATGCCATTCACCGTATCGCCAGCTTTGTATTCCAGTTTCTGGGTTCGAATACCAACGGTTATTGGTGAGTTGCCCATTTTGAATCGACCAAAAGGGATAGCTACTTGGATTGTGGAGATCAACCGGCACTACCGTAGCAGCGGCGAAAGCACGACCCAAGTACTACGGTAGGCGCCAATAAGCGCGACTAAATCATCGACTTGACTGACTAACATTACCCTGCTTGGGAAAACAATTATACCATGCATACCAGGTACAGGTATTCTTGTACCTGGTACTATCTACAAAGCAACTGGACCAATGATGATCTCGTAACAACACCATTACAGCAAGATCTTCGCAGCGATCCTTTCCGACCGATACTATCTTTCCGGGAAATTTGGATCATCTTGGGTGAATGCAATTATGATGGAATCCTATTTTATTGACAGTGACCTGAATCACAAAACTGGTAGTAAACATACAAAGATACATTCCCACTAGAAGGCATTTCATGACGTTAGCAGAGCATCTGCCATGGGAATATGTACAACTTCTGCCGTTTGCGCATTCCAGTCAGGTGGTAGTTCTATGTCAGCTTCTGTCACTGGAGTGCTCTCCCCACCAGAGGCATATCCAATATTGTCCTCTTGGCTCGGAGGAGCCGATGGTGACGGCACCTTTGGGTATTCTGCATCACTCGCTGTGGCCTCTCCAGGAGGAGATGCAACACAGTGAAAGATGCGCACAAATGTGGCAGCCTCTGGATCGGTGGTGCAGCAACCATCGGATAGAAACTGTACATGGATTTGATGACGAACCTTGACGGCTCGACCATCATAGGAATCTCGAACCATAGCTGGTACCTGAATCGTACAGCGATTCAAGATCGAGTTTTGGAAGGTTGCTTGATTGTTCATAGCACCCAATCCATATTGACGTCGACGTTTTTCCAATTCTGGGAATTGTTTGGCATCCAACTCTCGCTGATCTAGTGAATCCCTAACCGTCCTGCTACGTCCTCGGCTAGTATTCCATTCTGTTGTTTGTTCCAATTGCACTCGAACTTGATGGACTCCTACCGATGAATCGTTTCGGCAACGGAATTGAACTTCAACACTATCTCGTGGTTGAAGAATCGTCTTGCTGAAGTGTGCTTGAAGCATAATGCTCCCTTGATTCCGACAGCAACAGGTGACCATTGGAACTTCTTGTATTGGCAACTCCAAGGCAGAATTAGTGGGATCTTCAAGATGTGGTGAAATTCGAACGACTTTGAACAGTTGCTCGGAGCTTGGGTTTGAAGAAAATATACTACCCGATGTTTGCAACAGAGTAGCAGTTAGACGATACTCCACAGAACATTTAGATTTTCCAATTTGGCATTGCATGCTACTCGGCAAGTCTGGTGGTAATTGAATGGAAAATGGAAATTCAAACTGCCCGGGAACAAGTTGTTGAGATTCGAATTGGTGGATCGGATATTCAATACTCAAAAAGTCATAAGTTGATCTATCATAATGATCATGATGCCGCGTGTGCTCGCCAACTTTATGTGCATCAGATGTGGTGTAATGCACTACGGAGTTTTCCCTGCCTACAAACTGAAGAACGAGTGATTGTGCACTCTGGTCGCTTGTTGTGACGTTGAGGTATACGGTGCCATTGACGGCTTCGCCAGCTTTGTATTCCAGTTTCTGGGTTCGAATACCAACTGTTATTGGTGAGTTGCCCATTTGAATCAAGAGATAAAGGATATACTGATGGAAACTGCAAAGGGACTCGACTGTCACAACCGGCAGATGAACAAAAATGAATTGGCCAGTGACCAAAAAGGGTGACCCGTAAGTGAACCAGCAATCCTACTTGTAGCTTGTGCACCAGGTAACGGTAGCTCCGACTTTCAAGCAACTTCAAGTGTGTATTAATAATAAGGGCTTTGACTTAATCGACTCTCTTGCTATAAATACAAGATACCGAAACTTTTCTACCGTATTTTTGCAATACTGCACCACCCATGGAATGAACCGGCTTCCACGGTTTCTTGCACAAGTGTAGTAGTCGAAGTCAAAACGATAGTGATGAAATGTTCGAACTAAAGATTAAGAAACAGCAAGTTTTCTTCCATGTCTTTCACGAAATCCAAGACCCTTCCAACATCTTCCATAGATGAGGTGTGGGCTGGTGATTTGTCATATTTTTCAAACTTTTGTTCCTCTTCATCGGAAAATGAAATGTTCTGGTCGACACCATGAATGAAATGTAATGCCCTTCCAGATTCATCGATTGGAGAATTAGATGAGTCGTCCTCTGCCTCCGAAGCCACTGTTGGGAGAGTAGATTCTGTTTCAAGCCGAGATCGGGGAGTAAAGATGATGCTGGTGCTTCCATGGGTATAATGTACGCCAACATCATCATCATGCGAAAAGAACGAAGGATTCAAGATCTTGGGCTGATTGATTCGCGATGGTACTGTCCCTTGATTAGGCCACAAATTCGAAGTGCTAGATTCCATTCCATCTATTCGTGCTATGTTTTCCGTTCCGTTAGTCTTGGAATATCGCAGGAACCGTGGCAACCATTTCGACTCCTTTGGAGTGGACTGCGGAGGCTCCGTTTCACTATTGGAAGGTACCAACTCAATAGCATTTTCCTCAGGCCATGCGATCGCCAAGAGGTCGTTGCTTTGAGTGGTCGGAGTACCCAACACCTCTCTCATCCAATCTTCTTCTTCTTCCTCACCTTGCACATCCACTGGGTCGGACTCCAACGTCGACTGTTGCATAGATTCCGAAAGGAGCTCTTTACTGGTTTCCTGCTCGTATCGATCTCTCGCGGTGTTATTGGGTTTCATCGATCGCCTGAAACTGAACCACGAGCTACTTTGTTTCTCCGACTCGCCAACTACTTTGGAAACAGTTTCAAGCTGGTGTTCCAATTTGACAGCTTGTTCGAAGTCTTCGAAGGGCTCCACAACACCTGGCTCGGATTCAAGGGGAACAATTTCAGAGGAATTCATCACATGCAGACCTTCTGTTCCAGCAACACGGTCGTTGTCCTCATCGCTCGACTCGTCTGGGCAACTTTCCCCTTTGGAGGATTTTTCGCGGCGTTGTCTCGTAGGGGTGGAGTCCCTTTCCTCGCCAAAGTCATCCAGTTTCTTGGATGGTCTCGGAGATTTGGGTCTTCGAAAGCTGAACCACGATACTGCTGGCTTTTCAGTCTCGGTATGTTCCCTGAATATATCCTCCTCACAATTGTTCTCTTCCTCTTCTATCATTATTTGTGCTTCTTTTTCTTGGACTTCCACAGCCGTGTTTTGCTCTGCCCACCCGACTATCTCATCGGGTTCTTCGGTCAATGAGGACATGGGCTCCTTTGCAATTTGCACAGGATACCTAGTTTTCCGCGTGCCAAAGCGGAACCAAGACGAGCTGGTGGTGACTTCTTGGTGTGGTACAGGGAACGGTTGGGGTGATTCCTCGTGAAGCGATGATGCAACAGATTCGGAAGCGTACGAATAGTCTGAAGATCCGTCATAATAATCCGAGAAACTTGACGACCCTCGGTTACTCGACGATTCATACAGTGAAGAAGCTTGACCATAGTAGGCATGTTGCCTCTCATAGCCTGTCGTCTGATACCTATTGTAATCCAGCATTTCCAAAGCCTCCGATGTGAGAATCGGTTGCGCAACATTTGATTCTTGGCTTTCGAATGATGTCGTACTCCCATTCACGGGCATCCCAAACCAAGAGTATCCCCTGTCCTCTTGTGCCGGATCGATCCCCTGTGGGTATAATGTAACTGGTATACTGTTGTTCGGCATCTGTGACGCTGGATCGAAGGAGGATATCCGTGGTACGGATGTTATCGTTGCCTCGAGTGGCACGCGATTCTTCGTGTAATTAGATTGAGCCTGTTTCACCAGGAAATCTTCCCATTCTTTCCGATAGACTTTATATAGATCGAGCGAAGTAATACATTTATCCATAGGGGTCAATGGATGAGTGAGTTCGCGTTGCAGAAACTCCATTGCCAAATCGTTAAGAGCGCGTTCAACTACCAGCCGCTCATGGGTAACTCCATCCAATTCTTCATACTGAAATAATTGAAACTGTGCTGCATCTCTGACATCGGTGGCAGGGTGCGTAAGACCAAGAGAATTGAGATGTTCCTGTAATTTGTAGCCAACGAGGATCTTTCCTTTCAGTGTTTGTTGAACGGCCTGCCTGGCTTTGGCAAAGCTCATCGCTTGTGGATTGTGCGTCGAAATAACTTCAGGAGATATTCCTGTGCCTCTGAAATCTGTGACAGGAACTGGGACTTGGACAAAGGTATCCAACACAACTTCCGCATCCCAGTTGATCATTGTCACTCGAGCCACTGCCGGAGCACCTTTCCCAATCGAAACCAGTTCGCAGTTTAGGACAAAATACAAGTCACGCTTGGTCATGGGGGCATCGTGACTCTTCTTCGGGGTCTGCTTTTCCAGTGGTTGCACTTTATTAGTTTTGGGAGATCGGGGCTTTCGGCGCCTTCGACATCGTTTCTTTTTGGTAGTGGCGGCTGGGCCATGGTTTTCCTGATCTTCTTCCATTATGGAGGCAACTCTCTTCAAACAATACTACAGATAAAAATCCAAGGACAAAAGTATCAACTAATCGCCTTGAGATGGGGCCATGCGAATACCCTAGCTTCAAATGTGATGAGAACACGTCAAGGGGAAACAAGGAATCTCCCTTTTTGGTAGAGGTTTCCTCTTACCTACGTATGACTCCAAGTTATTGTCGAGTCTTTCGTGAGTTCTTGGCTTGATGATAACAGCTCTGGCTCAATCGTTCTGGTCCGATACATCTACTCCCTTACACTACTACTTTGAAGATTCGTGGAAGGAGTCTGTGAACAACGTATTCTCATCAACCCGTACAATTGTGCAGTACGGTAGTACCGATAGATGTCAGCGATTGTACGCGAAGTCGACAAATTCTCGGGGTGCAGCCTACCACCACTTCGCAAATGACTTTGATTGGGTTTCGCTGCCAAAGGTCGCGCTTTGTCGAGACGGCGAAAACCGGTCGAAACACAGTTTGTTGCGCCATACGGACCAACCGGTTTTAGCAGCAGATATCCACCAATCAGATGATGAAACGAAGCCATCCAAGGTCGTACATGGTACTAACGTTAGTACGTTGTTTTTTATGCGATCGATGGAGCCAGGCATTATTGTCCCCTTGGCGGTTATCTGAATAACGGCAAAAGCCAGACCTTTTTACCTTTGGGAAAACCTGGGAGAAATTTTCGCCATAACTACAAAGTGCCTACGACAGTCACCATGATGACCTTCCCTCTTGCTGTTCAGGATGCGGATTTGTGGCATCTAGCATGTACGAGGTACGACCTGGTAACCGCAATAAAGCAGCACCTACAGTGCTTGGTTTCGAGCCATTTGCCTTGGTAGGCTTTATTCAACGCATCAAGAGACACTCCCACAGTCGCTACCAGTAGTTTTTTTATTTTAGAATAAAGATCCATGGGTTGTGCCAACTCTTCCACACGTTCCCAAGCCATGGATCCCCAAGAACATGCCAATTCGCCCATTGTCGAAGTCGAACTCAAGAAACATCGACCACCATGTACAGGAATGTTTTGGAGGTCGGATCCAACGGGAGCCACCAAGTTGCAATCCATTCAAAATTGGCCCAGGGATAATGCCAAACTTCGCGGCCGCGTGGTAGAAGTCGACGGCGAAAAATGGCTTCTTTGTACTCATCTACAACAAAAAGGAACCTCCAAATGGACCGCAGCTCCCAAAGGAGCGGCCATGCCTTTTGTATACAACGATCACTATTATTTAGAGTAAAAAAAATTTTTGCAGGGATATTTTTGGTTCCATTGGGAACTCGAGAATGATTCAAGCAACTGTGCTCCTGCAAGTTTTACGAATAATTTCCAGATTTCCTCCCTTGAACTGTCACGCGAATTGGGCAAAATCATAACCTCCAAGTCAGGACCCAGATCGATGACTCCCCCATTGTACCCCTTCATATTCTGAACAAACACTCACTATTTGTGTCGCAACCAACCATTTTGACGTCATCGTCGCTTGCAATTGACTTTACAGTTAACTTTTAGCAAAGTTCCGATTTTCATTGCTCCAACCTTTTGTATTGACATTCATCCTTTGCTACTGCCTAACCATTCCGATTTAGTTGGCGATATGAATGAACTCGGAATTATGGTTGGTTCGTTCTACAAGCCCAAGCCATGAAACTGCGGTCAACCTGATTCGGAGCTTTGGAAACCGAACAAACGGATATCTGCATTTTCACAGCACTTATTTCATTATTATTACAAGGAAAACAACCTCATGCGAAAAAGGCACAGAAAAAAATACGTTTTCCTCGTATGCTTTTCCTCCATGAGAGGGTTGCCGGATCCTTTTATACAAGATTTTATGTCAAACATCCTCGTGGTGGCCGGAGAGTGAATTTTCTTTTACGCCGTTGAAATATTGATAGTCTATGAACCGGCTGGTTTGGTACAGCAACTTCGAGCAACACGGATGTATCTTCGTTGCCCGACACAAAGGTAGGACTTGTCCGAAGAGTGCTAGTTGGACTAGCTTGTTTCCATTGTAGCTCTAAATAATCATCCTCTTGTAGGGAGGAGTGACATGGCAGAATCACAAGTTTTTCTTGCGTGGTGTTGAGCCTCGAATCCCAGGATACTTGACGTTGCAAACTGACATCTTCATTGGCGTCTCGTGTTTGTTCGATGACATGGGAAACAGGACAACTGGGAGGACTGTCACAATTCTCTGTTCTAAGCCATTGTGGAACGTGGACTTTCCCTTTGACTGTGATAACAATGTTCAAGGGAGGGATGAAAGGGAAATTGCGAGGATCTTTGGCAGGATCATATGCTCTATTGGGAGCAATCGATCCACATTGAAGCGATGATACATCACTGTGCTCGTCACAATCAAAATCACCGATTGGTTTTGTATTTACAAGCATCGTCAAGAAAACCGCAGCAAAGAGGAATACCACCCAATAAGTCAATAATAAGCCGTCGCAGTCGATACGCGTAGTGTGTCGAGGGAGAAATCTCTGGGACTCGAATATTTTGAGGCAAAAGGGAAAATAGAAATTGGTATGATCTCAGGAATAAAGTCTCTTGGCACGAAATAGAATGACACTTCTGAGAAACTGTTCGTGTGTGTGTTTTGTTTGTGTGCTCACTGTCAATATGACCGGTGCATGTTGAATATTGTAAGCAGCAGAGGTCGCGTCCGCGAAAATACTGCACTCTGTGACCGAGTGACTTGTGAGTCTTACTTGTTTGTTCTTTTGTCGTTCCGAGCATCTTGTGGAGGGAAACGGGAGTCGAGGTTTCACAGTCAGAGTTCCGAATTTCACATTCGTGATGTGACACAGTGACTGTGAGCTCTCGTTAACCGTAGCTAACCGCTCCCCCTTAATCGACTCTAATGGGAGTTGGGAGTGCGTAGCAATTAGTACTACAAGTACCAGATATCCAAATTTTATCAAGGTAACGGGGGGTACTACCGTCAACTACCAGATTAACTTTTGAAAGTGAGTCAAAGCAGTCTACCTTGAAACAGGGACGCAAAATTGTACAGTACAAGTACGGCACCAAAGTGGTTTGTTGTGATCCAGCTTGCAATGACCTTTCGTGGTACGTTCAAGAGTACAGATTGAAATAAAATCAGACAAGAGATAGACATATTGATACCTTGCTACTTGCGTAGGTTGACATTTTTACTGTTGTGGTCGGACCTATTCTCCTTTTGAATGAGAACTTATCCATTCTTACGCAAGCAAGAGATGAAAGCTGTCGGTCAACCTAGTTCCCTCACATGAAGTGAAGGAGGAAGAGAATGCTATCGAAATTCTCGATGCTACTGAAGCAAAACAAACGGATATCTGTCCTTTCATCGCAATGGCTGATATAGTGAGATAGGAAAAGAACACAACCAAATGTGAAATGGGGCTGGCAAGTGTTTGCTTTCCCGCAAAGGTCTCAATTCTGGGGTGAGGCAATTGACTGTCAGTGCGTCGTCTGACACTATTAGCATTTTACGTCAAACATCCTCGCGGTGTTCGAAGGCTGATTCTTCTTTTCCGTCTTTGAAATATTGATAACCTGCGCACCAGCTGGACTGGTGCAATTTCGAGTAACACGGATGATCCATCTCCGTCGCCTGATACAAGGGTAGAACTTGTCCGAAGTGTGCTAGTTGTAGATTTGGCTCCCCTAAAGACGTCTGGACTACTTTCGTTCCGTCGTTGCTCTAAATCATCCTCGCGTAGGGAGGAATGGCTCGGCAGAATCATGATAGGCTCTGGTCTCGTGCTGAGTCTCGATCCCCATGATACTTGACGTCGCAAGGCACTTTCATTTGAAGATCTTGGTTGTGAGATGGCATGAGAAATTGAACGGCTAGGACTATCACAGCAATCTATCCTAAGCCACTCTGGAATGTCGACTTTCCCTTTGACAACAATATCTAGCGGAGGGATGAAAGTGAAATTACGTGGATCTCGAGCTGGATCATATTCACTGTCTGGAGGAATCGATCCACATTGAAGGGACGATACATCACTGTTATCGTCGCAATCAAAATCACTGATTGGTTTTGTTGTTTCAATCATTTTGGTTTTTGTATGATAACGCTAGAATCAGACCGCGACGAAATAGAGTGACAGCGTGCGAGAAAGTGCTCATCACGCCCTGCCTGCGGGTTTCGTGTGACATGAAACGACTCTTGCAGGTTGCGCCCTCGACGAACACGCAAAACCCCCCCAACAAGAGTCGAAGCGTCGAAACGAACCGTCGAGGCCATTTACCAGATATTAAGACTTGATAATAATAATAAGGTGAAGCTGCGACCAACGCTTCTAATCAATTTGCTTCAACGCATAGATTCGGTAGATTTGGTAAGCGTTGATGGGGAATTTGTCGTCGCATCTGGAAAATATTAAGGCAAGGCGCAACCAAGCTGTCCATCGTTTCGAAAACGGCTCTTGGATGCACCATAAAAATTCCATGGGAAAGTTCTGGTTGGACTGCAAGGGGCCTATGGAAAGGTTAAATCTATGGTTACTTAAAGGAATCGAGAGCAGCAAGCGACGACAATTAGAGGCTTGTGCGAGAGCCGAACGTTCGGCATGGAAGGTCAGACTGTGACCGAACGCAGGCTGACAGATGAACAGACATGGGCGTTTTTGGAGTATTCCGATGACTTCCACGATGACCAGCCGAGTTGTCAACAAAATCTACCGGTAGTACACATCGCGTGCAGTGAATAATACCAAGGTCGTCGTTACCATCGACGTTCAGTGGAGTGAAGACAGTTTGACAGCGACCAATGGGGGATCAGCCGAGCAAACCTGGTGACTACGTGAATCGAGAAGAAGTGAAGGTCAAGAACGGCCAGGATGGGTACGAAATTCAATGCAAAGTTTGGAAGCCCAAGGGACGAATACGAGCAACTGCATTATTGATTCATGGGGGTAAATTCAGTACAGGTGATCGCAACAGTCATTCGCTGATATCAGAATCACTTGCCGCGCAAACTGGGATAGCAATAATAACAGCTGATTTTCGGGACGGGTCTGCTACGACTTATGCAAGTGGGAAAACCATTCGGGATCTGGTGGCTATCGCTGAGTATATGAAGAAACGTTTCTACAATGAACCGTTTGGAATTGTGGGTAATAGTTCTGGAGGTTTCTTTGCACTGGCCTTGTGTAATGAAATGGAATTTGGGGCGATCAAATTCTGCATTCTTTTGTGCCCGGTGGCACATCCTCATGCCCGAGCTGTGTATTTGAACCATTGTATTCAAGGAACTACGCCCTTGGCTTCAGGAAAAGATCTGTATCATATCCGCCTTCCTCCTGAGAAAGCAGAGGAAATTTTGACGAATCAATTGCAATTCTTTGGCACCTACAAAGAAATGGCCATGGCATCAGAAGAAGTTAGTGAAAATGTTCACAAGGTGCCTACACTATTGATCTTGGGAAGTGCTGATGCCAATATTCCATCACAAGTAACGCAGCGTCTTGTCGATAGCTGGGCATCTCGGACAATCATTATTGGGGGTGCTGGTCATGAAATTCAAAATGGTCCGCCAAGCGACACGGGTCAATCGTACCTCCCAGATGTAGAACGCTTTCTGCAAAGTTTGTTCAAGGATGAACCATACGAACCTTTATGGAAGAGCAAGAACGATTTAGATCATTAAATGTGCTCGTCTTGGCAGGATGAGATCGATAAACGATTTTAGTATTTTAACTGTAAAGTGTTCAAATGTAGTTTGCTCTTGTCTGTATTGATGGGGATAGCATTTCTAGTCTGTCTGTCTTCCGGAGATGATGTGGTGCTCGCCAATTTCTACTACGGCGGTTTACGCACAAAATGTACCGCCGATGTAGTGGGACACATATTGCTCACGACCATCCTTTTTCCTCCGTCTCCATCGTTCTCTTTTTTTTAGTGACATTCCTCGGTTCCAACGTCACAGACCAAACCTTCTGTTTTCTCATTCGAATCTTCGCGCTACAGTAGTGTGTGTGTTGCCGTGCATTACCAAACGCTAGTTTGTACACTTTGAAATTACTGGCGGGTAGTACTCTACTATCCTCAAAAGCAATTGACCACGTTTTCTCGATTGAAACCAAGTGTGTACGTGATAACTACCGCAGGTAGTCTCGTGATTCCCTTGACCACCCCTATTGCTGGTGAGAAAAAAGAGTGCATGACAGACGCAACAACAACAGCTTCTTCTACTTTATCATCATTCCCATCATGTTGTCTGACCAAGATATCGAGGACCTTCAAGCTCTCGCCGATAGTGGTGGTGTTCGCCGGGACTTGATTGAACTATTGATCCATCATGACTTTGCAACTTCAGGAGAAGCCGAGTCATTTTATTGGTTCAACATAGTTGGTGCCATATTATCCGTGGGTCTGGTAATTCTTGGTTCTGGTCTCTTCCTTGGTCTAATGACATTGGATGCCTTTGATTTGAAAATCATCATGAGAAGTTCTCTAGATGAAGACGAGCGGATGTATGCGGCGGCATTGTTGCCCATTGTCAAGCAGCGACATCTTTTGTTGGTGACACTTCTCATTGTGGATGCATTGGCCTATGAGACCTTGCCCTTGTTTCTAGACAAATTGATGCCGGGATGGGTCGTCATTCTATTGTCAACAACTCTGGTCATGCTGTTTGGTGAAATTGTCCCTTCGGCAATTTGTATGGGACCGCAACAATTGGAACTCGGATACTACATGGTCCCCCTTGTTAAAGTCCTCTTGATCATCCTTTATCCAATCACCAAGCCATGCTCCATGTTACTTGATTACCTCGTCCATGGTCCCGAGGGGGAAGATCATACTCAAGAGGAATATAATCGTGGTGAATTATCGGCTTTGGTCAAGATTCAGTACGAGCAACGACATGTCGAAGTCGGCTCACGGGGGAAATCCTTGGACAAGAAAATTCCAGCTCGTCGAGCTCTGACTCAATGGGGGGCACTCAAGCAAGAAATGCTTCAGGCAGTCAACGATCGATATGAGCGGACACCAAAAAATGAGGACAATGAAGATGATGACTCACCCTTGGAACGTGAATTGATCGCCCCCATGGAAAAGCAAGAAGTGGATGTGGTGGTAGGAGCACTGCATTTGAAGACCAAAGTTGCATCCGATGTGTACACTCCTCGCCGCAGAGTTTATTCGATTGCCGATGATTTGGTTTTGGATCGAGATGTCATGACCAATATCTATGCCGATGGTTTTTCTCGTGTGCCAGTCTACCAAAATATGGAGGGGAGAGACATTGATACGAATCGTTCTTGTGTCATTGGATTTCTCATGACTCGCCAACTGATGATGATTGATTGGGACCATGAGCGTGAAGTGAGCACACTCCCCCTGGTACGGCCGGATTGTGTATCTCCTCGTAGTAACTTGGTCGACCTCCTCAAGTTGCTTCGTAGTGGAGGAAGTCTCATGGCATTTGTTTGTGCCAGACCCGATCTTGCCAATCGAGCCCTACAGGCAGAACTACCAATACCTGTTGAGGCTGGATTTATGGGAATCATCACATTAGAAGATATTCTGGAGTCGATATTGCAAGAAAGAATTTATGATGAGTGGGACATTAAGGAAAGGGATCGTGCTGTCAATACGTTGCGACGATGGGCTGCATTGAAATTGCAGTCCTTTGCTCGTAAGAGTGTAGCAAAGAGAAGAGGATCCATATCTCCGACTCGGAAACGTCAGAAAGGCTCGCAGCTAGTCAAAACTATTTTATCCGAGAAAACTCCACTACTCAAAAAGAAGGCGGTCGTCGTGAAACGGGACAGTCGTAACGGACGCGTTCGATACGGCAGTGATAATCATGTCTAGTACATTAACAGTGCACTAGTACAACTGTCAAAACAAAAGCATTTCTACTATTAACAGTAACTATGGAAGGTTGTCGAGAGTCGTGCATCCTAGTTTTCAAAGGCACCTTTCTTGTCCCATTGCAAAGAAAGGAGATGATACAAGAAAGGGGCAACAATGTTGCTGTATTTACCGGCATACCAGGTACGTTTTACTCAGAGTCACTTTTCACAAGGATCGGAGAAGTCGGAGATCGAAGTTTGCGAACCGAGAACCGTGCTTCGACAGACATCCTGACGGAGTTGTTCGTGTCCTCATGGAAAATCCTCGAATCATTTGGATTCCAAGGAATTTTTGGTGGACGCGATGAGAGATTCTGAGATTCCTCATCACATCTCACATCACACAAAACAAAGAAGACCATCATCATCATTGACTGTGAGCTTCGACCATATATGGTTACTACTGTCAAGACTTTCGGACTATTCTTGAATACTTCCATTTACAGTTAGTTATGAACAACCATGTCGACTCCACTCTTAGAACAATGTATGGCCCTTGTCGAAGAACACGTCTTGGAGGATCGCGAAAGTACTCACAGTCGACAATTACTGGAGATATTGATACCACACGAATTTGAAAATGCAGAGGAAGAAGAATGGTTCTACTTTATCAATATCCTAGCGACGGCCATTGTCATTGCCTGTGTGGCTTTGGTGGCTGGATTATTTCTGGGAATGATGACTTTGGATACCTTTGATCTGAAGATTATTGAACGGAGTTCTCTCGATGACCAAGAGAGACTCTATGCATCCACCTTGTACCCGATTGTGGAGGATCGACATTTGTTACTAGTAACCTTGTTGATTCTCAACGCACTCGCCTATGAAACGTTACCATTGTTTCTAGAAAGAATGGTTCCATCGTGGCTAGCGATTGTCTTGTCGACCACATTGGTATTATTGTTTGGTGAAATTGTCCCATCGGCCATCTTTATCGGACCTCAGCAATTAGAATTGGGATACTACATGGTTCCTTTTGTCAAAGTTCTACTCTTTCTATTATATCCAGTGGCCAAGCCTTGTGCCAACCTGTTGGATTATTTAGTCTATGGTCCCAGTGGGCAAGACGAACCCCATGAAGAATACAATAGGGATGAACTCTCGGCACTGGTCAAGATTCAGTACGAAGAACGCACCATGAAGAAAAAAGGATCTGGATGGGAAGGGCCCTCCCGCCTGGATAGTGTCAAGCGACGTCATATGCGAACATCCTCTCATTGGGTCGCCATGAAACAAGAAATGTTGGAAGTGGTGAATGAACGGTTGGGCGATGAGGCTAATGGGGATGAAGAAGATGCACCAGGACTAGCATCCGAATTGACAATGCCTTTGGAGAAACAAGAAATTGATGTGGTGGTTGGTGCCTTGCAAATGAAGACCAAAGTCGCAACCGATGTTTACACACCTCGTCGACAGGTCTACGCCATCCCTGATGATTTGGTCTTGGATCGGGGAGGAATGACGGATATTTATGCCAAAGGCTTTTCTCGCGTTCCTGTGTACAAGCACATGGAGGATCGAGATGATGAAATGAATCGATCATGTTTGTTGGGGTTCCTCATGACTCGACAACTCATGTTGATTGATTGGGACCATGAAAGGGAGGTCAGTACTCTCCCCCTTGTCCGACCCGATTGTGTTTCACCCCGAAGCAATTTGGTGGATCTACTCAAATTGCTTCGTAGTGGTGGATGTTTAATGGCCTTTGTTTGCGCTCGACCCGATCTTGCCAATCGTGCTCTCCAGGCTGGTAGTCCAATCCCTGTCGAGGCTGGATTTATGGGCATTGTTACCCTGGAAGATATTCTAGAATCCATTCTCCAAACTAGGATTTATGACGAAACTGATATCCGAGAACGTGATCGAGCTGTCGCCACCCTGACCAAATGGGCAGCAGAGAAATTGCAATCCTTTGCCCGAAAGAGTGTCGCCAAACGACGATTTTCGGGTCAATTTTCCGACAAGGCAACGGCCGAGGCACCGGATAGTGCTTTGCAACAGCCCGTTTCCGAAACGACACCGTTACTAAACGGGAAGTAAGAATAATGCACCAGTGTTGGGGATAATTTACATAAGTAGCGTATCCATAAAATTATGGACTACCGGACTATTTTCTGCAGAGTCTAGAGAGAGTGTAGTACGTTGCTCATTTCATCGGTTCTTGGACTTGTAATGAAGAACTGCGACTGAGAGTCCTCCATGAGTCGATTGAAATATTTCATCACCCTTCCATCCCGCTCGACGAACAAGATGGGTCCCGTTTACCAATAATGCGGCACTGGTATTCGGAGTATTGATGACAAGTTTGTTCAAGGATTGGTATAGTGGTAGCAATGCAACTATACCGTCGTTGTCTTTCGTTTCTTTTGTTTTAGACACTCGCTTACCAAAGGGAGGATTGCATGCCACCAACAGGGACGACGTGATATCTTTCGTCTTGGAATCTTGTCGTGACCACAGAGGATGATCGGACAGGGCACACGCCTGAATCTGCATAATGTTGGTAACACCAGCACGGTCCGCATTTGACTTTGCAGCATTGATAGCCCCTACGTCTCGATCCGAGGCAAAAACAATGGGAGAATCAACACCAATCGATGATTCTGAACTACCTCCAAGCAATAGTTCCTGGTGCAGTGCAGTATTTTCATACTTTGTACCCATCAATGGTGGAGCTCGCAACCTTCCTGGAGCAAGGCCAAGTGCCATCGCCGCCCCTTCAATGGCTATTGTTCCAGATCCACAAAGGGGGTCGAGTAACTTTTCGTACTGCCTGGGATGCTGTAGTGACCACGAGGGACGCCAACCAGCGCCATACAACATTGCGTATGCAAGATCCTCGCGTAGTGGTGCCTTGCCTGTTTCCAAACGATATCCTCGACGATGAAGTGGGGTAGTCAGAGCACAAAGCCATACATTGACGTGATCTCTCAGGATTTGCACGTCCAATCGAACCAGCGGATCCTCGTCTGTGATGGATGGAGGATATTCTAAAGTAAATTGATCCGAGGGTATTTCATGACCAAGCGATTCATAAATACCAGCCACCACTCGAGCCTGAATGGCAGTTGAATGTTGGAGTTTGCTCTTCGACGTCGTGACGCGCACTTGCAACCGAATTTGAGGATTCCCCAAAACATGAAACCATGGTAACTTGGCAATCTTTCGCCTAAGTTCGGGCAATCCTCGTGCGGAAAAGGGTTCTCCAATGGGCAGAAGAATATTGGAGGCAGATCCCAAAAACAAGTTGCTTTGATAGATTGCACGAAGTGATGGTTGAATCAACTTGGCTCCCTGTGGTACTGTTTCGTGAGATATCTTTAATGATGCCAGTTCATTCGAAAGAATGGACTCTAAACCAGGAAGACACGTTACCAAGACAGTACTTGGTTCCTTCATTTCCCCGCTATCATGATAAAGTGAGCGAATCATGCGCCGCTTGGCAATCCGTTGTAGACCGGGGGAACATTTCAGCATATTGGTGCCGAAAGCTTTGCAAGCAAGTTGATTTGACTTGAAAACGCCCTGCGTCCTATCGTTCGCTTCTAGTATCTCTGTTTCATATACGTTTCTCAAATTGATTTAGCATCATGTATGAGTGTTCCCCAGTCATGGCTTTTGATCTCAAAAGGGTTTTTCATTGAAATCTGGAAAGGAATCTTTTTTGATGGGTTGTGGTTTCCCCCGAAGAGCGGACAGACTATGAAGTCGTCGTAGTCATGCATTGGAAGTTTTTGTGACTCGGGAAAACACGAAAACACATAGATAGGTCGATAGGTCCAACTCTTTCTATTTCCTTCATGAAAGCCAGGACTACACCAAGGATTTCAAACAGAAACATGGTCTTTGCATTGCAAGGTTATCGTCTAGATGCCTCACGCATATCCGTATCATTTAGAACAATTCCATTATTGTCGCATGCAATCCAGTCTCCATTTGTAAAAGTGACCCCACCAAACACGACTGGTATCCCCGTTTGACCTTCATTTCTCTTGATGGTCTTCATGGGAGATGGTCCCAATGCTTGGACTCCCAAATCCAGTTGCTGAATCTCGTCCACATCTCGAATGGAACCATAGATAACTAAACCTTCCCATCCATTTTTGGCACAGTCCGCTGCCACTTGGTCACCTAATAGAGCTCGTCGGCGTGATCCACCACCATCGACCACCATGACATTGCCACTTCCATCTGCCGTGGCGAGTTGCTTGACCAAAGAATTATCTTCGAAGCATTTGACGGTCACAACTTGTCCATAAAACCTGTTTCTCCCACCAAAGTTGCGGAAACCCAAAGCTGGATCGACCGTCCGAATGGTGTTTTCAAAGGCATCACATAAATCTGGTGTGGATGGACAGCTTGCACTCATCATTTCTCTTGGTGCAAAAATCACAACGAGCCAAGCAAGCCGCACTACGGTCAAGCTTTATACCTCGAAGTAGAAATGAAAGGGAATAGTTGGCAGAAACACTCGTTTTGTTTTTGCAGTGCAATGGTGTCAGGAACATACCTGGGTACTTGTACCAGGTATGACTCTACCGGCACCAATATAATGTGAAAAAAGCCTTTGTTCAAGGAGCGACAGTCCTGCGTCACGAAGCCATAATTGACAATCTGACGTCGTCCAGCGCCTGCCTCCAAGTGGCCACGGCGTCGTCTGCAGAAATTGCAGGATTGTTCTATTTACGTAATTATGTACCTTGAATCAAGATTCTTGCAATTGATCACATGACAACACGTCTGCCATCAGAACTGTTGACAGGAATCAATCAATGGATTCACAACATTAAGGAAGGTGCTTGTCTATCCCTGACTGTGTTTGATTGCTCTCACTACTAAGGAAATGTGCAAGGGTACCCTAAAATCAACCTCGGCATCGTTTGGATCCTCATCTTCCAGCGAAAATTTGGTCGAGGATGACAAATTGTCGTCCAAGATACCTCAAGGAGGATTTCAACGTCATCAGCGTTGGATTGAATTTGGAATACTCCTCATGGCTTCTATCTATGGTACAATCTATTACATGAATCCAGATATTGCAGTGAATCCCGTACTATGTTCTACTACCGATACTACTACTATGATCCAAGAGTGTCGTCGACCTGACTTGATTGCCTACAAGGTCGTGGCATTATTATCCATGATTGCCATGGGAAGTATTGGTATTTACCATTGGCACTTTACACCGACTATGAAATGTTTGGGGTCCAAGCTAGCCACTCCCGAAGATCGATTATTTGGTTCCTTACCCGCCTCGAATTCTCTCAATGTGGTAATCTTTTGTTATCAACTATGGGACTTTGTGGTTTCCTTGACGATTCCGGAACATGTGGATGCGATTTTCTTAATCCATCATCTCATGGCCTTGTTGACGGCTTATTGTTCGTTGGAATATCAAATGGTCTCGTATTATTCCATTTTTTATGGGGGATGTTCTGAGTTTTCTTCCATTTTCTTAATCTTTTTGGACAAACAAAACGTATTCCCTATTGAAGCGGGAAGCTGGGCCGATTCTTGGGTCCAACTCTGTCAAGTCCTGTTTTTCCTGACCTTTAGCTACTATCGCATTTATGGATGGATCTCGTATAGTATTCCCCTGTGGAGAGATTGTGAGGCGGTGATTTCATCGGGATCCATTGAAAAACATCGACCGGGCAAGGCCTACTTTTTACGTCTCTTTCAAGGACTGGACTTTGCCTTGGGTGCATTGCAATGCTTCTGGTATTCCAAAATCTTGGAGGCGGTTGTTTCCATTGTGTCCAAATAATTTGTGTTTTAGGTTTTTGGCATGGTGCGGTTACATGTGGGAGACCAATGAATTTTAAATATTCTGGCGGGGGATGAGGTTCTCAGGACTTGTGGAGGCACGAGAAGACTTGCAATGACGAATCATAACGCTGGCTTGTATCAATAGCAAAACTTGCATGACTACTGTTTCGTTACCTTCCCGAACTGGACTGTTAGAGTTGTTAGTTGATTGCTTTTTTCTTTTCTGGTTCCACAAAGTACAGTGTCAAGGTAAACTTTTTTTCTTCGGCGCTCCAATATGTAACAAACCGTCCTGGTTCCTTGTCAATAGGATCATTGGGAATTTTAAAGGCAACTGTTTCATAGGGGTCGGCTGCAAAGAGCAAATATTGATATCTACGATCCGGAGGACTCTCGACGCGTTGTTCAAAGGCGCTCATGAATCGATGGCGAGGTTGTAAATCGGCATCGATTTCAGGATAACTCAATTCAAACGACAAACATCGTTGATGAGATTCCGGATCCCGACTCTTGAACACTTGATAGGCGGGTCGTCCAATCCGTACCTTGCGTGCCGGAACCACCGGTCCTGTCGTCGGCGTGGGAGTGGGCAAGGCGGTACCTTCCTTTTCGGCTCGTAATTTTTCCATGTGGGCACGACGGGCCAGGCCTTGTTGATGTTTCTTGCCCTGGGTGTGAGCTAAATAATTGGCTTCATTGGTGTGCAGGGTCAAACAGAGTTTGCATTCATAGGTACCCAAGTGATTGCGCATCAAATAAGGATCCTTGGCCAGATCGATACTTTCCAAGGCAAGCTGCTTCAGTCGCTCTTTGCGTTCTCTTTCTGATTGTTGGGCGCTGCTGACACCACCTCCTCCAAATTTGCTTCCCACACGATTTTGACGATCAATCCCACCCCGGACAGGAACACGAAGAGACAAATGTAGCGGCATGGAGCAAATTGTTGTCGTCATCATCTCCTCCTCCAAGAGCTTTTGGATAGTGTCGGGTTGGATATGACGGCCTTCATGCCAAAGTTGCAGTCGTTGTCTCTTGCTGCTCGGTGGGAGCCCAGTATCGGTAGTTTCGGCCGACCGTTTTCTACCGAGATCGCGATCCCGTGCCGCTCGACACAAGGCATCCAGAACCGTGTCGGCGTGAATGAGGGAGGAAACATTTACCGTCGCTGTCCTTCCTCGAGGGGTAGTCAAGAGAATTTGTTTGGCCATGATGATGATATACTCTTTATTTGCTTGGAACTCAATAAAAACAGAAGTGTGTTGTACCAGGTACGTTGTACCAGGTACAGGTCTGGATGGTGTTGGTGCCTCCGGCTGCTAAGTGCGTCTGTCTGTCTATCTGTCCTACAGGTACTATTTACTACCGGTAAACGATGAACAATGAGTGTACCCTTAGTAGATAATAATAGGGTAGTCGTCGTGAACCTACCATGAATCAATTCTTTGTAACAGTTTTACGTTTACAGTTAGCTTTTGATTATTATTAACTTATACAATGGGAAGTCACGGGATCAGGACAAACAAGGGAGGCAAATGGTTAAGGACAGGGCTACCAGTTCACACGAAAGTACCGGTAGGAAGCTGTTCATTGGGGCGTCCCCAGTTGTCAGAATCCCTTTCCAATTTCACAAGCTGGAGCTCGTTTTCCAACCTTTGAACCAATTTTTTCAGTTCTTCTTCTTCTTGAGTCATTAATGCAACCGACGCTTCTTGGGCTTCAATTTTGGTGCATAGTAGATCTCGTTCTTCCACCAGTTCACCAATTTGATGTTTCAAATCGTCTCTTGTCTCTTGTTGTGACAAGTCGAGTTTCGCCTCCAGGTCTTGGATGCGACGTTT
Source organism: Nitzschia palea (assembly GCA_019593585.1). Taxonomy (NCBI): domain Eukaryota; phylum Bacillariophyta; class Bacillariophyceae; order Bacillariales; family Bacillariaceae; genus Nitzschia; species Nitzschia palea. Next base: position 47,189 of record SWEM01000118.1, on the reverse strand, counting down.
TAGTTCTTGATCTGTTTCTGACTTGCTCTTTTCCAACTCATTCTCAAGCTCTTGAATACGACTCTTCAACTGGTCGTTGATCGCCAGTGTCTTGAGGTTTTCTTCGCGTTCGTTTTCTAATTCTCGAATGCGAATCATCAGTGTCTGAGTATCCTTGGTAGCAGTATGAATTTGCTCATCTTTCAAAAGTCGATTCTCGTCTTCCAGAAATCGCACACGAGCCTTCAATTCAAACAATTGAAAATTGGTTGACTTTTCCTCGATTTCTTTAGTTACCTCAGAAAGGCTCCTGCCAATGTCCACCTCGATAATACTGTTGCTACGCGAGCGGGATTCGGTAACACTGTTGCTACGGGAGCGTGATTCAGAAAAGGACTGTTGCGAGTGTCGTGTCACACTTTGATCCGACTCCAAGTGTTCAATATACTCCCTCATGAGCATCATATTGTTGAGAACTTCTTCATCTTGAAGATCACGCTCCAAAAGTTCCGTCTGATGTTGAGCCTTCAAGATCATCATTTCTTCTTCCAGTGCCGAACAATGCAAGCATCCCAGTACTTTGAGACCACTTACGGTTCCATCATCTCCATAGGTTTGCGCATCATCATCGTCATCATAGCAAGATAATGCCTCCGAGTCTGGATGAGCCTCCTCATCAAAAAATGTTTGTTGATCCGATTCTTCCACGGATGCCATGGGATCGTAGTGGCTTTTCCCAGTATCCCTCATAAACGCGTCATAGGCATCCCGATCCGAATCAATGGAAATCTCATCGTCGTCCAGCTTTGGCAAATGTTTCGGAACGTCTCTAGTAGTACCGGGAACGTCGTTGTTACTATCCCCCACGGGTGTCACACCCTGGACAGATACATCCTGATTGTTTCTCGTGTCCGATGGTTCCGAGAGGTACAAATGCGATTGCCAAGATTCTCCTCGTTGGCCATTACTTTCTTCATCGTCATAAACTGCATCCCCACCATCCTCGTACGGGTCGGAATTGTCGGAAAGATCACTTTCACTATCCACTCCATTATGATCATCATCTTCAATGTAACAGTCATCATCATCGCTATCGACTAATGGACCTTCTTGCGTCGATGGTGGAAGGAGAGCTTGATTGAAAATATCATCCACCCCCAGATTGTCATCCTTGCTAGAAGAAGCTGGCAGGACCGGGCGAGCTTCATTCCTCTTGGAGTTATTATTAGTACTCTTTTGGTCCATTTTCGACGACTCGTCTTTCGACTCTACTGTAATATCCTCAGGCAATACTGTTGGATCCGACAAGGAAGGTTGTTTGGTTTTTGAATCTTTCCTGGTTTTTCCCGAGCTCATCATTACCATGGTATACAAGTTGCTTGCTTTGGCCCCCTTTATAAACGATCTGGATTTTTTGTGATCTTGCTCTTCTGGAATCTTGTCAATGATTTGTTTCACGTCGATGTCGTCGTCATTATCAACCGTGACTATTTGACTATTCATGACAGGATCCAAGGGAAGATTTGAATTGCGATCTATGGACAAGTCATCATCAAACGTGTCAAAAGGATTGGTGCTTTTTTTCACAGTACCATGGGGAGTTTGGTTCTCGCTCACGTGACGTTCGTCGGCGTCATCATCAAAAGGATTAATGTACGAGGGAACCGTCGTTTTAGTCGCATCGGAGGCGTTCCTTTCGTCAATAGAAAGATCATCAAATGGATTAATATAGTTGGCGATAACTTTCTCCCCAGCATCAACCACAATCGGATCATCCGAGTCATTGGTGTCCCTCGACTTGTTCACGATATCAAGTAGAGATTCATCATCGTAGCTTTCGAATGGGTTGGTGACCTGGGGGGGAACTTCTTCTTGTCTCGTAGGATCGTTGCCGTCCTCTGGAGCATGCAGTATTTCATGATCCAGATGGTCAAGAGCGTAAGACTCTTCATCTCTAGAGTAGCCAACGTCGGCGGCGGTATCATCTTCTTCGTCCTCGTCCTGAGTTCCGACAAATGGATTAAAGGCCATGACATCGAATGGGTTCTTGGCAGCACCAACAACACTACGTCTTTCGCCGGGTGCGGCGCCTTTGTGATCCTGATTGCCATCTACTCGAGTCATGTCAGTGTCCTTATAACCGACATCGACAAGGGACAAGGGGGCTTGGAATTCCGCAACAGAGACTTTACTGGGGGACACAGGTTCCTTTCGCTTTGGGCTGGAGACAATGTTCGAATCATGGTTTGAATGCCCATTTTCATGGGTGGATGGGACAAAGAAGGATCCTTGGCAAAGGGATCTTCTGGCTCGCCATAACTTTGGCCATCATCCACATCGTTGGAGTCGTTGTTGACCATTTCTTGTTTTTCCATCTCGCATCGCATAGTCCACAAAGGATCGCTTGGAAATAGTTGATCGATAGGAATATCATTTCCATGCTCATCCGTGTCGTCTTCATTTTCATTTAGATCATCAAAAAGACTGTCATGGGATCTTCCACTGCGGTTTGACTTGACAAAAACACCAGCCGTCTCTGTCAAGGTTTCAGTCTGATCATGAGACTGCCAGACTAGTTGGTTCCGAGATTGGTTGTGATAGGAACCTTCTCCTTCAGAGACAGTTGGGGCGACGAGCTGATCCAGGAACGTGTCTACATCGTCATTTTCATTGATAGGATCCACTTCTCGCGACTCTATGGTTGCCGAAGTAACAAGGTGTTCCTCTCCCACCACGGAGGAATCATCCAACCACTTGTTGGGGTCCTCGGGAAAACTAGTTTCGACACTTCCAGTCTTGTGAATTAATTCTCTGCCTCTACTGAAAATCGATTGTCCCACCGAGCAGGCATCCATTTCTCTCTCATCATCGTATTCGTGAACCACATCGACCTCTACGCCAGTTCGAGTATGTGCCGTAGTAGAATAATCGTCATAAAAGAGAGAGGTAACCGACATGGTATCTGGCACATCTTGAACCACTCTTTGGACCTTTCCATCTGGAACCACTCTTGGGACTTTGACATCTTGAACCATTCTTGGGATTTCGACTTCCTCAAACACTTTTGGGACATTGACCTCTTGAGCCACTTTTTGGACTTTGGGATTCTGAACGACTTTTGGGACATGTACATCTGGATCCACTTTTTGGACGTTTACATCTTGAATCACTTCTGGGACATTTACATCTGGTTCATTGTTTCCCTCACGATGACCTTCTGTGAAACTGGGTGGACGAAGAAAGGAAGTCGGTATGTTCTGGACGCCTCCTGGTGGAAGTGCTGTTTTGGGACTTGCCAGACGCATTTCCAGCGAGTTGTAAAAGGTCAGTTTAGATGACTGGAACACAAACTCTCTATTGAGAAGTAGCTTCACTCGTGGGGAGACCGTACTACTACGTCGTGGATCATCGTACTCTTCCTTGTGGGCTTCTTCCTGCGGATGAGGATTGAAATTCTCATAGTGAGAATCGGGAAGGTCGTCATCACGGAGCTCCGCCCTCTGTGATCCCCAAGAATCATCCTCCTCCTGTTCTTCGTCTACCGCCTGATAAACGGAGGAGGCCTTCTTGGAAGGCGTAGAGAGGAAGTTATTCCTCATGGTGGAAACCAAAATGTAACAAGATCAAAAGTCGCAATTTGGCGGTCGGAGGGAGGTCAAAAGCGATTTGATGGCTCGCTAAATCAAAACAGTTAAAGAACCGTTATAATGTTAAATGCTGCATGGAAATCCTGGGTTATTCAGTCTATCACTATGATCGCGGATTGCGAATAGCGTGACCCACGGCGAATTCACAGTCAGTCGGCTGCCAAGCTGGGGCAAATTGTGCCTGTCTCTGGTGCACAGTAGAGACTTGGCCCGTAGTACAATTGTACCTGAAAGCGCTATTCGCGTACCAACGCCGTCCGTCATTGTTCCAGGGAAAACGGAGAAAATGATATCAACGCACGCCACCTGTGGAATCCGCTCTATGGAAAAAATCTTTCCCGCCTCATCATCCGAAATCCTTTTGACCCAAAGCTTCGAACACGTTGTGTTGGGCATCTTTCACACCTTTTTTCTTATCAACCTATACATCAAACGAGACACAAACGATCTAGAAGATCACTTTTCAACATTTTGCAACTCCTTCGAAACGTTGGCATCGTTGAAAGAAATAGGGTCCCGTGTTGAATCTTTCGTTGGGGAGAAAATCAGTGAGCGTTTACTACGATTGGAGACATTGCAAGAACTTGCCGAAAATCATCCTGCCTTGAGTTCATTGGTTCGGTAGTGCGATGGAGTGCAGAGAGGATAGATCAAACACAAACACAAGCGATCAACTGATGATGAATGGGACTTCCGTTGTAACAGCATCATCATGCGCTGATGGGGCAGTGGACAATGTCGAAGCGGAAACACCGCCGGCCACTCCGCGGATTTCGGGACCGACTAGTACACGACGACCAGCGCCACAGTCGGATTCTACCCTTTCAAATAGCCCGCAAACCAAAAAGATGAAAGCCACTCCTGCCAAAACCCCGAGACCAGGCAACGATGCCAGAGAGTCACCCGACGAAATCCAAACTGGGGACTCAGGCGATCAAATGGACCATGCGATTCTTTATCGAAGATCGCTAGATGATTTACCCAGTGGCTACGAAGACGACTTGAAACTACCAACAACTCCAGTGGCTTCGTATGATCGCCAGAGGAGTATATCCTCATCTTCGCCGTCGGATTTCAGTGCATCATCCAGGGGTGGAGATGGATCCATGTCTCCTGGAACTCCCTACGTGCCAGAAGTCCCACCTGCTCCACCCTCCACACCAGCTAGTGAGTTTAAGAGCACCTTGAGTAGCAGTCAATTGGAGGGATTGTTGACTCCACTTCCCTATGGATCAGCAGTGCGGAATGCCGCGCAACTGGAATATCAACAACAAATGGCAGAAGGTGCGGTGACACCTGCACCCACCAAACCAGCGTCGAATCGAACAGCTCCGAACCACCAAGTTTCACGGACGGGCCAATTGATAGATGACTTTACTGATTGGGTGGTGGGAGAACGCTACAAAATGGTTCGGATGTTGGGAAGGGGTTCGTACGGCGAGGTTGCCCAAGCCTTTGATTTGTATCAAGGAAATGCTTCAGTGGCAATCAAACGAATTCAATCTCCCTTTGAGCAAGAAGTCGACGCGGTGCGATTGTTTCGAGAGATTCATATTCTAAGGCGATTGAAAGGCCACGAATGTGTGATTGATTTATTGGATGTGATCCAGCCGCCCTCAAATGATTTGAATGATTTCCATGATTTGTATCTTGTTTTTGAATGTAAGTGATAATGATTCACACTGTCAGCTAAACCTTTCATGTGGACAATACTCATGCCTCACCGATGAATCATTGCCAACTTTTTTACAGACGTTGACACGGACTTGTACAAGTTGATCATGTCACCACAATATCTTACAACAGAACACATTCAAACCTTTCTGTACCAAATGCTTACTGGACTCAAATATCTTCATTCTGCCTCTGTAATTCATCGTGATTTGAAACCTGCCAATATTTTGTTGAATGAAGATTGTTCGCTAAAGGTAAGGAATTAAGTGGACCGTGGAATTCCTAACAAAACCATCAGGATACTAACTCACTCCCAAACCTCTCCGTAGATTTGTGATTTTGGATTGGCAAGAATTGTGGATGCCGATACGATGCGATCCTCTTCCAAAGAAAAAGATCAGGCTGGACGTGAAACACGACCTCCTACCAGCTTTGCTCAAATGAAACGAGCCCCCTTGACACGACAATTAACGAAGCATGTAGTGACGCGGTGGTATCGAGCACCCGAACTTATTTTGATTCAACCCTACACATCCGCTGTGGATATATGGAGTTTGGGTTGCATTTTGGCCGAACTGTTAAGTATGCAAGAGGGGAGTGTTCCCGGATATCAAGATCGGACGCCTCTCTTTCCGGGTGGTACCTGTTATCCCTTGTCAGGTGAAACAGGGGTTGCCGACGAACGATTAGATCAATTGAGTGTTATTTTTGAAGTGATTGGTACACCCTCAGTGGAAGATGTAGCATCCATTGGCAAAGCCAACGACTACATCAAGACGTTGGGGAATATCCAACCAAAGAAGGGTTTCGAGGAACGATTTCCTGCGGCAGACCCCGCTGCCTTGGACTTGTTGGAAAAAATGCTACAATTCAATCCAGAACGAAGGTGTACTGCCGAGGAGGCATTGGAACATGAATTCTTGAGTGGTGTACGACGCAAGGAAATGGAGCGTACTGCAGCGGAACCATTGAAAGGTCCCGAATTCTTGGATGCCATTGAAATTGATTTGAAGTTGTTGAAGAAAAAGACGTTCGATGAAGTATTATGGTATCGAAACCAGCAACCAGGCAAGGTTACTATGAGTTCATCTCCTGCTAGTGGATCGTAAAAGGGCCACACTTTCCCCTGGGTTGTGTGTCGCCCGCCTCCACCTATCGAGTGGTTAAGTCACACAGCAGAAAAATTATAGTGTAAAGTTAACGTGGTCTGTATGTAGAAGGCTAAAAAAGAAGAAGAATCCCTGCAATTACGCTGAATCGGACATGAGTGCCTGTGCCAAGGAGTATCCATTCAACCTGGGACCATCTTCCATGTACTTTTTGTAGTACACATATCCCCCAATTCCAGTGCATATAAACACCACTAGTACAAATTTCCAAAAACCACCCTTCTTTTTCTTTTGAGTAGACGATTTGCTGGGTTCGGGAGTGATTCCATCCTGTGCCTCGCAATGCATGGGTGTTCGTGAGGCACAGGCTACCGGATCACCACAGGATCCACAAGCATAACAAACATGAGGAGCCTTGCCAGGCACAAAGCCACGGCAAAAGGACTCGAATACAAATTTGGTTTGCAATGGCCATTGAAAGGGCAATCCATTAATCCAGAGAGTGGGATATTCAACGACCATCGCACTAGATTTCATGGCGTTGGCAAGGTTAGTGTTCTCATCATCCTTTTCGACATCACCACTATCTTTCATACAATCTTCAATGACATCTTCCTTGATATTGGTATGCTTGTACACATCTTTCACACAGTCCTCATTGGAAAAGAAATCATTCGATTGGCAAAGAGTGTTGAAATGATTCAAGTATTGCCAAAAGATTTCGGGAGTCTGGTGTTCTCGTAAGCACATGCGACGCAGACTTTCCTTGACCACAGCCTCACCATGAATGTTGCGACCCGATACGGCACAATACCGACCATTGTTGGTACACATTTCATGACACGATGAATTCTTGCTATCGGTATCGCCCTGGCAACGAAATTTGGAACCATCGATAATGTAATGATGGGGACGAAAGTCCAAATATTCCTTCAAGACGAGGGCCAAGGTTGAAAAATTGGCCAGGAATTCTTCCGTCGCCACATGACTTGGTGTATACCAAAGATCCAAAGTCACATTGTGTTCCATGAGGGGCATTTGCCATGCCATTTCCATCAAGACGGGGTCCTTTTTATGCAAGGCAGAAATAATATGGGCCGCCTTGCCCTTGCCAATAATAAAGGTTGGAATGGTAACGGTAGAACCAGAACCATCAACTCGCAAATATGGCAAGGCTTCTTCACATTTGGATTCATAATCACAATTTTCATTGCACAAACAATGCTGATTGGCAATAATCAAACCAGCCGCTCCCAACTCTTGGGCGAGTCGTGCTTTTTTGACCGGAGAACAAGCACCCAAATCCGCAAGGAGGAAAAAGGGAGGTTCTCCAAAGGTTTTGGTAATGTTAGAGTTGGGCATGTCACAAAGGGGACCTTCGACGTAATGAGTCGCAGCCAATGCGTGTCCGTCTTGTTTCCACATGTCCCAATGGGCACCAAAATGAGCCCGACGATGCTCCAATCCACCACTCACATTGTGACCATGCAATTGTTGTGGGATTTGAACATTGATATAGGACGACTGGTTGGCATCAAAGGATGCCTGGACCACAGCCAGAGTACTTGCAGCAGCAATAGTCAGCAAGGAAAGGACCAACTTCATCCTGTCGTAGTAGTATGATTGACTTCACAACAACACCAGTCGAATAACATCAATTGGGAAAGGGGGGAATGCTGCCGGTATCCAAAAGCTGGCCGCTGCATTGTACAGCCCAACGGTTCAAGAAAAGATCCATTCTTGGAAACATGGAAAATTGTCCTCCTAGCGGCGTCGCGTGCGCGTCGCATTTAGGATTCTACATGCCGGCATATGATTGGCTATCTCGCTCGCTCCCCTCTCTTATGGCTGGTGAGATCCTGGAGAACATGTTAGGGCACTTTGAGTGTGACGTTCGGGACTTTTACGGGGAAATATCGGAAATGAGACACGAGAGGCGACACCGCGAATATTAATTCCCAAACACTATGACCCTCTCCAACGTGAACTCGCACCACCATTTTATTGTCCGACAAGTCGCAAATCGACAGAGGGAGAAAGAGTTGTGTTTTTGATGATGAGATCGAGTTTTTGGGTTTTGCACCTGGCAACAGCGAAGTAAATTTATTGACGAAACCAACACAAACTCATTCTCATCACACAAGCACACATAGACTCTTTCCTTCCTCCCAACTCTCACTTGCCCCCCTTGAACTTTTACCGACGTGATGACGAACCGTGGTTTCACCGAGGCCGTGCCATTGTCACTAAGCAGCATGGCCCACATGGCTGTTCCCTTGGAAGAGGGAGTGTTGGATGGATTGATCCAAGTCTTGGAACACACTCTTTTGAGTTGTGTGAATTATGCTCGTGCCATACATGCTCCCTATACTTGGACGTTTCATGATTTACGAACCAGTCCCTATGCCTGGGAAGCCTTGGAGGGATCTTCCCCACTGCATGATTTACCCCCCAGTTTGTCCAAAGTGGGATTTCAACATCAATATCGTCGTACCGCCCTCTTGACATATTCACCACCCAAATGGACCCGAGAACAAGAGCACGAAATGATTGCCAATTGGTCATCCCACAAGGAAATTTTGGGCAAAGTGAGTTTACTCTATGCTACGACGGCACTCATGACTAAAGAAGAATTAGAAGGCACGGAAAAGGATGACGATACACCCAAATGTGTCTTGTACAAGGTATTGGTCGAATATCGTAGTTTACCACCCACGGGGAAAAAAGTGGCGGTGCAAGCCGAAGAATTGTCCATGTTGAGTTTTGGTGGGAGTGTCGATGATGATGTCAAATATGGGGCCCTGGCGGGGTTGTATGATCCCCATGCCAAGTATGTCCTGGAAATTTATAGTGTTCGAGGGAAAAAATACAAGTTTGATTTGATGGATAGTACCCTAAGTGATGGAACTGTCCCACGATTACCATCTCGTAACGGTGCCGATGATCCGACCACTGCTGCCGACCCCTTTGTCAAATCCCTCTGTGTCACAGTTACCGATCACAACAGTGTGGAAATGAAAGAAAAGGAATACGCCATTACCAGAATTCATTTGACCATGGAGGGTAATCTTCGTACCCGACTCGAAGAAATCCCTGAACCTCATTTCATGGCACAAAAAATTCAAGAGACATTTTTGAGTTGGAATCACAAGCCACCCACCATGGCGACTGGTTTGCCATCGGGGCATTCCTTACTCTTGGATCCCAAGGAAGCCGGCAAGGTATACATCAATGGCCGATATGTTACCAAGTGGGGGAACGATCCACGAATCGGATCTCATTCCCCCGCCTTGTTTGGGATGGATCTACACTCGATTCCCTATTGGCATGGTCGTATCTTTGATTATGACATTTTGAAAGGGAGTTATGCACAGTTATTGCAAGAAGTTTTGATTGATGCTAGATTAAGTGACATGAATATTGCAGGCCGTCTTCTCAGTCGCATGATTAATGGCCGAGATCCCATCAAAGATGACGACGACGACGAATACGATGATGCGGATGTGGATGATAGTGATTTAGATATTGACGACGACGACGACGATCAACCGGAAATGCCTCGACTCAATACGGATGCTGATTGTCTGGAATCTCAGGTGATGCGATCGGTCACCTATGATCCTGTAGGTATTTCTGCCAAAGCGTTGGCGACTCGATTCAAAATGGAATATGGCGAAGAGGGGTTTCCGTGCCTGGCCCATGAGATTGATTGGGTCAAAGATCGATTGCCGGGACGGGTTCCTATTGCTGTGTCACAAAGAACGATTAATGTTCTACGAAGGGGAGGATACTTTGATGCCAAGAGGACGTCCGACGAAGTATGGTTTTCAGAGAGCCGTCCAGCTCTGGATGGGACGGCCGAACAACAGCTGGTACTTCAAGCCATTGATCTCCTTCAACAAGCGGGTTGTACCGATGTGACACCCAATTCTGTGGTTTTCTTTTCTGGAGGAGGAATTACGGATCCTGTACAAAAAAAGGGACTGGTGCGATTCAATCGAACTCTGCGACAATACCATGTCAACGAACACTTTCTTCAACTAGATCTACTCGAACTTCAGGGTGACATGTCATTGGATGAGGAAGAACGCCAACTCGATGTTCCAGCTTTGGCCTACCTTCTTGGTGTACACATTGCCAAGGAACATCCAGATGGATCAGTTCTTTTGCGTTTCTTACTGAAACATCGAGGCAACTCATAATCATGGCAGGTCTAATGGGAAATTGTTCGTTTGTTTGTTTGTCTGTGCGTGTGTGGATGCAATGGGGTTTGTGGATTATACGGGCACAGTGTAATAGTAGAAGAAGCTGTTTTGATAATGATAATAATGAGCAACTCTTCCGTCTCTCCCTCCAGGCGACATGTTGCGCGATAGAAGCTCCAGTAAAAAAAAGGTTGATACAATCTTCGTACGGTTCAACATACGTATCATATTCCAAAGGGTACCTAGTACTTACTAGGTAGTACCGGTACTCCCCTCAACGGTGACAAATTTTCTGCCTTTTACCATCAACTTGGGCAAAATGCAAGCTACCTTCTGCCCATGAGTGGTTTCACAAATCTCAAGCAGCCATATCGGCAACGATGATGAGACCAACAGCCAAGTCAACTATTGCTGTTGTTTGTTTCTTCAACGTCGCCTTTTTGCCGTTAGTGACGCATCATTTGAACCAGTGGAAGGCGTTTCTCACCCCACAGCAACAACTATTCCGTTGGGAATCATCATCCGATCAGGTAGTTGGGAATAACTCGACATGGCCTCCAGAAAGGAATCAAAGTAACAGTTTGGAATCTCGCATTGTCCGGGAAACAACTTATACGGAGACTCCAGCAACCAAAGAATTGTCCCATTTCATCAACGTGTCAGTAATTGTTGATTTGAGTGGAGAGCTGGGAAACCACTTGAATCACATTGCTCACGGGCATGTCATACAAAAACTTTTGGAGCAAAATCATGACATTGTTTCACATTTGATCCTCCGTCGAAATTCCCATGACGAAAAGTACCAAAGGACCCAACGGCAACTCAAAAAGTGTTTTCCGAATTTACGACACTTGATCTTTCACGATCCGAAATCTAGTACGATCACATCACAAAAAACCTTGGATCGGATTCAAACCACAAAACTGGGTCAAGAGCAAGCACATGCACTGTTTTTGAACGGAGGAGCTTCTTTGGAAAACACACAACAATCTGTTCTGGCGCTGGCGAATCTTGTTCGCAATTACGATGTTCATCTCAACGAGACTGAGGCGATACGAGGCACGTCGTTACCCTTTGTACGAACCAGCGCTATGATAAATCGAGAGATAATGGATACTTTCTATGATGACTTGCGGACGTTCTTTGAGTTTGATGAGGCGGCTTGTTGTATTATAGATGATCTGCCAGATCCCAACATTTCTATTTTTGTAGGTCAAACGACTGTATCGACTAGAGGCAATGAAATCGATCAGAACTCACTCTTTTCCTTTTTGATGGCAAAGCACTTTCGGAACTTTTTTGGGGAGCTAAAGCAGGGAAAATCAACTGGACTGGAGGAGTTAAGCGCGCACAAGGTAGCCACCGAACTGTTCTCGCCCACGAAAGGCCAGAACAACACTTCGATCGCTATTGCCACTCGCTTCCCGGGCCGAAAGGCTTCACAAGAATACTTTGATGCTTTGATACAACAGGGATTTGACGTACAATGGCTAACGGTCAAGGATTCGAAATCTGATTCCCCACCTTCTGCCATGCATGATTTCTGCGCGATGAGACGAACAATGGAATTGGTGGGGATGGCAAGATCTACCTTTGTGGTATGGGCGGCGTTTTTAGGGAACCCGCATGGCAAGGCACGTCTGTATAGTGTTGATAGTGCCTGGACGAGGAAAAAGTTTATCAAAACTGGAAGGCCTATTTTTCGGACTTATAACTGGACAAATCCAGAATTGAAAAGTCGGATTCACTTTGAATTGTATGAAGCAGAGGCCATCAACTAAGGAGTCAACAAACTAGTGTTTGTGGTCTTGATACCAACCCTTGTTGGATCAAGGAATGCTATTGATGACATGTTGGTAACGAAACACTTTGAAGGAGGTCGTCTCGTAGAGTGTTCGCGAAGTCCCCTGACTTTCGCGAGCAGTTACCACATGTTGTCTCAAAGAAAGGTAAGTTGCTTTATTTCAACTTTGGCGCAACAAATTGGTACGATTCGTAGTAGCTGAATGTGAGCGAAATAAAATTTCTGAACACAATTGGCGCCGGTGAATCGACAGAGCAAGGACTCTTTCATAATGAATACACAAATACCATACCAAGTCTTTGAATGTCGAAAATCCGTTGACATAGCCGATTTAAGTTTCCATGAACCTGGTAATGAGCTCTTTCAAAATATCTATCTTGAAGGGCTTGCTGATAAAACCATCACCTCCGGAAGCAGCTGCCTTATCCTGATAATCTTGAAGGGCATGGGCAGTCAAGAAAGCAATCTTTGGAAAAACTTGTTTCTTTCTTTTTCCTTTCCGATATGATCCCTGTTGCTTCCAATCCATCCATTATCGGCATCTGAAGATCCATGAAAATGATATCATAGCCTTTCTTTTCATGCGCCTCCACCGCCTGCTTGCCATCGCCAACAATGTCGATATCCTTGATCCCTATTCTTGTCAGCGTTCGGTAGAGTACTTTTTGATTGATGTGATTGTCTTCAGCAATCAGCACCTTCAGCTTGTCAAGCGCGATAGGTTTTCGAGTTGCTGGGGCAAATCCAGGTGATTCAAGTTCTTGTGAAGGCGTTGAATCTTCAATTTCCAGATTGCCTGGCGTTGGTACAATCCTTGTATCTCTCCGGTCCTCACGGGTAGATGAAAGCAGATTCTTGATCTCATCAAAGGTAAACACATTGTCCGGAGTTATATCCCTAGTTGCAGTGTCTCTTTTTGTTTGGACCAATTCGTTCCCATTTTTTGGGTCTGTAGTACCATGTCCTTGGCAATGAAAAAAATTGGGCATTTTTGGAAGACTGATATGATGAATACGAGAGACATCAAGCTTGGGGTTGTGATTACTCGGAGCCGACCATGATGTACAGGATGAACATGTCTCGTCGTCCGATGAGGAAAAATCATCATCCTCGAAATTGCAACTGTTTCCCCCGAGTGTGGAACGTTGACTACCTGTACCAATAGAACCTGGAATGAGCATTGTATCGTCGAGATCATCTTCTTTGCGGTCGTCAAAGGAAGGTGTCACTATTGGACGTTGGGGATCGCGTGGAAGAAGTAGTGTAAACTTACACCAAGATCCATACTCACTTTCGACGGAAATGGTCCCTCCCAAAACACGTACAAGTTGGCGAGTGATTGCCAATCCAAGACCTGTACCCCCATGTGATGGATCGTTTGTTGCTGCCTGCTGGAATGGCTGGAAAATTTTGGGCAGTTCTGATTGACGAATTCCTTTCCCGTAGTCCTTGACGGTGAATCGAATAATGTCGTCCTGTGATGAGTCTCTCGCGCTGTCAATTTTAGGATTTTCACTGTCGCAAGCATCGCGAGTGACGACATCAACCACGAAATCAACAACCTGTCCTTCACGTCCGAACTTGATTGCATTTCCCAAGAGATTGTATAGAATCTGCTGTAATCTCCGTCCGTCAGTTTCGAGGGAGGACGGGAGATCGTCAGCTAGATTGGCTCTTATTGTTACCCCGGTCGACTTGGCGCGGATATCCACAGAAGTAACAACTGCTCGTACGACCTGATTTGTCTGGATTGTCTCGATCTTGGTTTCTACTTTCCCTGCCGCAAGCTTGCTATAGTCCAACACGTCATCAACAACAGCCAAAAGTAGATCACCACTACTTGTAATCAACTCAATGCTCTCCTTAAGGTAAGGATCGAGGTCATCGGAACCGAGCAACAAGTTCGACAGACCGACTATGCAATTCAGCGGCGTACGGATCTCATGTGACATCATTGCAAAATTCCTTAGTTGACTTTCTGACTGCCGCACGATCTTCGCGTTTGCTTCGGCTAAACACTTGTTGGCAGCGGATAATGCCATCGTTTGTTCCCGAACATCGTCTTCGAACCGCACCAGAAAAGAGCTAATTATAGCTTCATTCGTATAGCATTGAAGAATCGGGGAAAAGACAATCATTGAGTTTCTGAAAATTTCAATGTGATCCTCATTGAATCCCATCGCAGATTTCGTGCTCCATGAAACGGCTCCTCTGGGTTCCCCTCTGTGAAAAATAGGCAGAGCAAAATAGTCCTGAAAGCTTTTGTTGTTGAACCATTTGGCGCTCAGAAGGTTGTCCTGAACGCCTGCACGCCTTCTAAACTCGGTTACTTTCCCCTGCATTAGAAGCACGACTGGTTCATCGGGTTTGTAATTCACGTTGCTTGTCAACTCCTTCTCCCTGAAAGGTTTACCCAGCTCCCACTTCCAAACGTACGACGATAACTTTGGATGAGATGCTGTATTGAAAATGACCAGACGATCAACAAGTATCCCGAAACTAAAGCAGCACCGAACAAAGCTCGAAATGAGTGATTCAACATCAGGATGATCGCCCTCTTCCACCAAGAGCCGGTGATGAAGTTGATTAACAAGATCTGACACTAGAACTTGATTTGGTCCAATGCTTGGCGGTCTTGTTGTTGGTTCGTCTGACTTCAGTGAACTGAATGAATCAAAGACGCAAGCTTCCCCCGAAAAAGGCTGTTCTACTCGACCATGAATGAAATCATTTACGATTGCATGTTCAGTGCCTTCGTTTCGACAAATTGTTTCCATCCGACAAGGCAACGCTATGATCAGATTATTCTTCGTATCATCTCGAGGATGGAATTGTTCAGGTAGGAGCTTCAATGATTCACGATTGACCTCTTTTATGATTTCAACTTCTGCTTGTTCATATTCGGTGTCTATCTTTCGGCAAACTGTTTCCGCCCGACAAGGCAACGCTTTGATCATGTTATGCCTCGTATCATCTCGAGGTTGGCATTGTTCAGGTATGGACTTGTCGGCGTCAAGATTGTCGTCCCCTTGCGCGTGTTCATCATACACCGAGTCAACCGTGACTTTCTTTTCCAAGGACTCAATCAGAAGCCTCTGTTTTTCATTCTGCGCTTGTTTTTCAGCAAGCTCCGCCTTTAGTAGTTCTACCTGAGATTTTAATTCATCGATTTTTGCGTCTAGAGAACAAGTGGTCACTTCGCTGCATTGACATCTACAGCACCGGGACCTGGGACTGGGAACCGAAGGAGGAGTTTTTTTCTTTGACACTCGTTTCCTTCGAAGAAATGATGAAAGCATGGCTGGGGGTATTGGACATGAGGTCCGTGGGCGGTCGTCGGTATTGCACCAATATCAACACAATTGGTCCCTTTTTGTACGGTTGATCGTGTTGAAACGACAGGGCCAAAGAGATACATTGGATTTTCTCTTGACTACGTAGTAGGCATTGGTTGAGCCCAAGGGTTTTCATTTGTTTAGAAGCACGGAACAAAGCCATGCCTGTTACCCAACCAACTTGAAAAAGCCCCTCGTGACGGAATGTGACCTCTGATCAATAAATCCTGACGAACCGCAATCAACACCTCACTCAGGGGTCTTTCCCCGCTAATTAACACTGTTCTCTTTGGCTTTGTCATGGATGGGTCAAAAATGCATGTCCATTAAATAATTGCCTTGGAGCTGTTTGACTTTCCCGCGAACTGATGACCAATTATTTTGAGGGTTACGGGAGATTTATTGGAATTCGAGACCTATCGCAAGATGTCACATGGGGATTATTGGGTATTCGAAGTGAACTTGAGGAAAAGTAGCGCGAATGGGTTAGGTATTAGATAACGGATCCCAGGTACATTACTCCATTCCCCCTGTACGCATTTCTGACTTTCGTCACCGATAGCAAATGTCTCTAGTTTTGGGCTTAGCCACGTGGAACACGATACAAACTTGTTCAACCAGTAGGTAATAAATACAGTATGGTAGGTATATTGAATACAACCGTAGGTCCTTGCACCGATTGGGTTGACGTGATAACGCGATGACCGATGCAAAACATTTCGCCATTAACCGACTTTAATAAAGATTAATGTCGGCGACAAGATAAGATCACTTTGGCAGTCTTTGATCAGAGTGATGCTGACACAAAAATGGGCAGTTCTGACGATATGGATCGCGCTGCAGTTGTCTTCTACACCTTGCTCGGGCGACCATCGCCCCGAGGCCATCTTCCGTCAGACTGTATCTTCCTGGCAGTCCAGAGCCTCCAGGAATGATTGGACTCCTTGGAACAACTTTAGTGATCAACTTTGGAAACGGTTTCATACTCCACCAGAAGCCACCACCGACCGATTGGAAATTGTGGGTGCCCTGGAAGAAGGTATTCTTGTCATTGAGCGAGTCATCTTTCAGCAAGGACAAGGAGCAAACGCTGCCCGTGATGCGGCATTGTCACGTTTGTACACGACTTACGCAAAGTGCCTAATGAATGTGGAAGCAACGGAATGTCTATCTCTGGCGTTGGATCCACACACTCTTCTGATTGGCGCCGAGACGGTTGACCGCAACAATCCTGACACGCAGGTCTGCATCGAAAATGCAGAGAATAGTCTACGAAATGCTCTTTCGTTGGATGCTACCAACGATGAAGCAAACCAACTTATCACACTTCTTACTGGTCATGACAATACTGTACACAAACGCAAGCCGAAAGAATTTGTTGCTGAATTGTTTGACAGTTTTGCAGATACATTTGACAACAAGTTATTAAAGACACTAGAATACAAGGTTCCAGCCCTTGTTGGAGAGCTTGCAAAAACGCTCTCTCCCGACTATGATGCCGTATTGGATGCAGGTTGTGGAACAGGGTTAGCAGGAAGGTATCTTCGTCCCTTTGTCCGTCCACACGGAGTCTTGATTGGGGTGGATGCGTCGCAGAAAATGCTCGACAAAGCAAGTTCCTGTACTCTTTCGTCAGGTTGTGGTCTACCCATTCAAGGCGAGTCTGATCCAACCTCTTCCCCCCTGTATGATCTCCTTGTTCAGTCAGATTTAGAAGAATTGTCCTTGGAGACACTTCGTCAGGGTACTGGTATTCCAACACTGGATGGTTTTGACTTGATCGTCGTTGCTGATGTCTTTGTGTATTTTGGAACTTTGGAAAGCATTCTTCAGACATTTGCTTCTTTGTCAACGAACCATGGTCGTCTCATTTTCAGTTGCGAATTGGCAACCGATGAGGAAGCTCCATTGGGATGGAGATTACTTCCCAGTGGAAGATTCGCTCATACCAAAAAGCACGCAGTTGAAAGTGCCAAAGCGGCAAGCTATGACCTTACCTTTCACCAGGAAATCACTCCCAGGATGGAAAAGGGTCAACCAGTCCCTGGCCACTTGTTTGCCTTTGAAAGGAGGACAGGTAGTGGAAGCGGGGAGCTTTGAGCTGGACCGTTCAACGATCTAAAATGCGAACCATGAAGTGCAAGGATGTAAATGGAAATAGCCACGCACGTCAAAGCACTGTGTGATGACGTACTGTGCTTCTTCCCTCATCAAGTTACAAATAATTCAAGCATGCGGTTGTTTGACTTCGCATGCTTTCGTCAATTTTCATTTTTTTTTAGCGCGGCCATTGACGCGGGACTCACGGTATATGATTGAGCCTTATATACGGATGAAAGAAACCAGTCAACTGAAAAAATTGGCGAAGACGCAAAAGCCATTTTGTCGCAATGTCACGCTTCATCAGTCATGGGAACCATGACACGCACTTGAGCACGTAACAACACGTCTTTCGAAGGTTTTACGTGTTTTTCCGCAAGCTAGAATGCAGCGAAGAAAATGTTCGCAGTGGCATAATACAGTTTTTAGCGGTGCCATGGTGAGAAAAGGCGTTTTGTGCCAAGTACGGGTACTTGTACCAGGTAGAATCCTCTGCCCAGTTTTTGAGATAGTGAAAAGGGACCTTCACATTGACAAATAAATCACAAAAGCGTAGCACTAGACAAGTTCTCGTCAACTTCAATCTACTGGTACACTATCGATAATTGATCCAATTCACTGCAACTGGAATTGAAGGGGCGGAGAGAAGAATCAAGTGCGTGAGCCACGCGGCAATAGATGATCTTGAACTTCATAAGATAAATTGGAATATGTCATGGGCGGAACAATATTACGACGAAAGCGAATCCTTGGGATATTCGTACATCCCACTATTAATGATAGTTGAATCCAAATATGGTGTCATTGTCTTGTCCATTAAATGCTTGCTTCCAACTCTTCAATAAGGGGGCTAGGTATTTCACAAGAGACTTGGTTCTACACGAACCCACACGACAAAGTCAACCTGAACCTACAAGTTTTGTCAATTCGACAAAATTTTCTCGTATTTGTTTCACGCGGACGAAGGGGAATCCTTGAATAGCCCTTATCCTTCGTCGTTTCGACGACCGGAAAATCTCCAGGTTCGCGTCGGATGAAAAACTATGGTTCTTCTTTCACAAGGCATCCGCACCGCCACCTGATTCCATTGACAATCATCACGAGAAATGCATGCGATCCAATGGCTCGCTTCTCCTCGTAATTTTGGTTTTCGAACCAGGAGTGAAGCCGTTTAATTAAAGTACTGCAAGAGACGAACTAACAAAACGTTTGAGCGGAGCCAATACAAATCTCGAACCCTCTTCTCTCAGTAAGTCATAATCAATCGATAAATACATCTCACAACCACAAAGATTGATTAGAAGTCTAACAAAGTTGAATACTCCACAACAGACTTGAGCAACATGCAAAGTAGTAAGCCTGTTGAGTCGCAGGTCTCATCATCGAAGACAGAGAAAGGCGACGAAAGTCAAAGGGAAGGAAGGCGTGGGGCGCAGTTTCCCTGGAAACTTCATGATCTTCTGGAGCAAGTGGACAAGGATGGCTTGAGTCATATCATTTCTTGGCTACCAGGCGGTAAGGCATTCAAGGTCCACAAGAAAGAGGAGTTCTGCAACAAGATCATGCCCCACTATTTCGCCTCAAACAAGTACAAGACTTGGCAGCGATCTCTCAATCTGTGGGGCTTTGAAAGTGTCGTAAGAGGACCTGACAAGGGAGCATGTCACCATCGTTCATTCGTTCGTGGCCATCCCGATCTCTGCAAAAACATGACTCGAGTCAAAATTAAGGGGTCCATGCCTGACGCTTCAGAAAACGCTAAATCGATCTCGATCCCTCCAGCGTCTCAAGAGCCCGTGCAATCCGCCTCGACTGATCCTCATAAACAATCGCTGAACCAATCGGTAGGCGTGCTCCCATCAGCGGCTAGCACCTCTACCAAGCCAGCCATTTCGGACTTTCTACGATCAAAAGCCAATTCTCGCCGCACAGACGCCATACTAGAGGCGGAGATAGTGCGACGAATGTCTGCCCAACTGTCCAATCCCCTTGCGATGATTCCTTCACAGCAAGGAATACTGGGACATTGTCAGCCATTTCCACACACGTTGGGGGCTAACAACTGGCTTGCTGCACAACTTACTGCGAGTCAGATTGGAGCCTCGATGGGAGTAACCCCATTTGTCCAGCCGAATCCAGGTAATCGTCTGCTTTCGGCCATCAACACCGCTGCTGCTGCCCTCGATGTGATTCGGCAAGAGGAGGCAGAGATTCTTCGTAGGCAGATTATGCAGACAAGACTGTGAGAGAAAAGTAAGAAGTCGCTGTAAATTGACATTGCATCATCGCTTACGCCTACTACTATAAATAACACATTAACCGATAATACAAGGACCATACAAATGCTTCTCTCATCTAGGACGTACTACAGTCTGACAAGAATGACGACGCTGTCAATATCCTCGCAAACTGTAGTAATCCAACATTCATTTTATCCAGGTTAATGAGGACTGTAGGGGCGTATTGGTTCTTGGAACAGTAAGACCAGGCAAGAAACGACTTGAATTTTTCTACTAACGCTTCTCCCCGGAAACGCCCAAGGACCATATGATGACTAGGCAAGGTAAATGTCGGCTTTTTGTATTGCTCTTTCAAGCATATCTCTTAGTAGTTAATATTTCAAATGTATGCATCATGACAGCAAGGCATGGATTCATTCCATCCGCCCATGATCTAGATATTTGTAACCAGCGACCAAGGCCCTGCCTGGATTCAATCCAAGGGTTTACATCGCGATCCATTTATTGGTGCATCCACAAACACATGTCACAAAAAACCGATTGTTAAATACGACAATCCGTGCAACACTCACAGGTGATCTCGGGATTAGGACCAAGGCAGTCTGCAATAAGATCAGTCAAGAGTCCTGAATCGACAATAGTGCAGAGTCCCACAGGAACACTCCCAACAAAATTAGTGTTATGAAGGGTAAAGGTGCTCAAACGAGTAAAGGAGCCCACGGCATTAGGAATCGTTCCAGAAAACAAATTCTCATGCAATTGCATAAACTCCAATAGAGTGAACGCGCCAAGACCGCTGACAGGACCACTGAGCTGGTTGTTGTTCAAATCCAATTGGGTCAAGTTGACCAACTGGTAAAGTTCCGTGGGGAGAGATCCGGTCAATGAATTAAAGTCCAAATCGATGAAAATCAAGTTTCGAAGACCTCCCATTTCGGTGGGGATGGTACCAGTGAGATTCCCTTGTTCCATTCCCCAAATCGCCTGCATGCAAGGAAACGGATTTCACAAAGTTGAGATAGTGAAATTGGAAAGGTAATACATATAAGAAATATTCCAATAACATACCAATTGAGACAACAAACCAAGCTCTGTCGGAATAGTACCAACAAGATTGTTCGCCTCATACTCGACTTCTGTAACTTTGCCCCTGGAGTTGCACGCAATCCCCGCCCATTGACATTCATGCGTCGGACTCAAGAGAGCAACTTTGTTGATGAAGGGCACCTGGGTACCACACTCCAAATCGCCTTGAAAGCAATGTGTCCAGGCATTGCCCTCTGTAGAGTAGTACATGACTGCGACTGTCCAGCGTTGAATTATGTCGGGGTCATTGGGGCAAAGGACGCGCTCATCTTCGGAAATGATCCAACGGGTGGCTTTGCCCTGAGGAGTAGAAACATCACGAATAAGAGCCGAGTCGGCGACTTGGTCGAGGATACCCAAGATGACTGCCTCGCGTTCTGCAGCGGTAATGCCGCCACATCCACCAAGTGTTGGATTGTGGCTCGGAGCCACGCTCACAGTCGGGAGGCTAGTGGGTGCACCGCTTGGGGCGGAGGAAATGGTAGGGCTAGCCGAGGGGAAGGATTGCAAAGTTGGACTGGAACTAGGGTCTGAAGTTGGGAATGCAGTTTGGTTGGTAGGACTTGCAGACGGGGTTTCGGTTGGAAATGCAGTTTGATTTGTTGGACTTGCCGAAGGGGTTTCGGTTGGAAATGCAGTTAGGTTGGTTGGACTTGCCGAAGGGGTTTCAGTTGGAAATGCAGTTTGATTTGTTGGACTTGCCGAAGGGGTTACAGTTGGAAATGCAGTTAGGTTGGTAGGACTTGCCGAAGGCGTTTCAGTTGGAAATGCAGTTAGGTTGGTAGGACTTGCCGAAGGGGTTTCAGTTGGAAATGCAGTTCGGTTCGTTGGACTGGCAGTTTCCAAGGGGGTTGGGCTCGCTGTAGGCACGGATGCCAAAGAGGGACGAGCAGTTGGTGCAACCGTAGGAACCAAGCTTGAAGCCGCGGCATATTCCGCCTCCATAGCTTCCATCAACTCAAGAATCGTCGCTTCCTGGTCCTGCAACTGCTGAACCTGTTTCTGTAGAGCCTCAATAACACTCTCACTTCCTTGCTGATCTTGAAAGGCTGTCCAAGGATTAGCACCGTTTATGTTGCGGACGCGGTCAGCACTCTGGCGAAGTGCAGCGTCGGCAGCGGAAAGGTGGAACAGGATGGCAATGGCAACGGTCAACTTCATGATTGCTGGTGCCAATGTTGGAACTCGAGGACTTTAGATTGGATCCCTTCGGAAATTGTGAACAGAGCAACTCAATGCAAGGATTGATTCTTCCTAAAGTTTGTCTCCCTTGTCGGGTGAGCATCATGATGACTCCAAGTGAACGGAGACCCCATTATTCATTCCCAGATCAATGAAATCTTGCGTCTTGACGCGAATCAATCCCTTCACATGATTCTGTTCCGAGGAAAACAATGGAAGCTGTGACGAGATTTTGCATCAACCATCTGAGCTTTCTGAATCCTCCGGGAGTTGTCCACAACTGAAGTGACTCCCTCCAATCCCCACCATTTCCATTAATTCACCAGTACCTGGTATCATGGAGTGATTAAAATTTGCAGGTTAAAATAGTGCGGAGAAGATACCACATTCGCGTCTTCGCGCAGGTTTCGTCGCGGGATCACTTTCAATCACACAGAAGCGCGCCGCAGGGTTTGTTAGTACTAACGTTAGTACTATACTATAATATGCACCGGTGGTTGGTGCCTTCTCACAGCTGTCAGCCTTTTATAGGAATTACCTTCACATCCATATTTATACGTTAGTATTGTTTACCTTCTCTGTTTTCATTTCACATTGAAAGTTAACGTGGCTCCTGTAGAAAGACCAGATGAGCACTACGGTATTTGACTGTGAGTGAACAACCCGTGAACTCTTGACATAATATACGGTACAAATGATGTTGTGGTGAAATAACTGCAAGCTTGGTTCACTAACAGAAAATGATTGCTTTTCGTCCCAGGGGTTGCTACAACAACTTCAAACCTCCTCCATTGCTATTGTTTGGCTTGTTGTTGTCCTTCATTCAATTCAAGATCGTCCAAAGATTCTGTTTGGATCGAATCTTGCAAATCTTTGGTCGGCGTAGCGTTTCCACCCATTGCCTCTTCCTGCTCGTCTGTCACAGGAATTTCTGTCGTTGTAGTGGTGGTAGTTTCTTTGGTTTCAATTACCGGGGCAGGAAAGGTTTCAAAAAGAACTTCACAAAAATCTTCATCCTCCACATCATTGGTAGATAGTTGATTCATGGCTGGTTCGGATATTTGCAAATTCCCAAATCCATGATCGGGTGTTTCTGGAATCGATGGTCTCCAACCTCTGGCACGGCGTCGTCGACGTTCTTCTTCCGTTTCTTCGACTCCATTCTTGACCAACACGTGATAGGCAATCCGACGAGCTTCTTGATGTGCCGCAAATTCGGAGATTAATAAAACTCCATTCCCATCTGCATCCCATCCCGCCACGGCAAGAATATTCGGAGCATCCCCCACAAAGGCACAGGCCAAGGGATGTGGAACACCCCGGACTTGACAAACCGATTTGGGTTGCGATTTGGACGAAGAAGAAAAGAATCGTTTGGTAATAGAAGATGTCGATGATGATTTTTTCTCTTCTTTGTTTTGTTCACAATAAAAGACATGTGCTGTTCCCTTGTCGGAGCAACAGGATAGCCATTGATCATCCCAACTAAATGCCAGACAGGTAATCGTTGCTCGTTCCACACCTCGACGAAATTCATGAATACAAGATTGGGTGGCAATATTCCACACTCTTAACACGGTACCCTTGGCACTAGCCGTGGCCAACAGACTACCAGAAGCTGTCAGACATAGTCCACGAAGTTGACTGTCATGGGCTTCCAATAGCTATTCATTTTGAACATGACAGTAAAATGACGGGGCGATGATATGAGTTTCCAACAACAATCACAAACAACAAACATCGACCGTACCCGAAGGGAGAAATCTTGGGAGAAAATATGGACCACGTACGTACCACTGTCTTTCTCATATTGTATAATTCTACCCGGACGTGTCCAGTGGTTACCGAGGGACAGGCTAGCACCATATCTTGTACTTGAGTGCTCAATGCCAACAGGCCATGAGGATTGTCTGCTGTATAAATTTTGTCGCGTAAACTCAAATCGGCCAAATGATAGACATATACTCTATCTCGTAGTGCAACCGCAATCTACCGTTCGATTTTTTGTGATTGGAGCAAAAGGTATGAATAGAAACAACACGTCAAGTCAGAATATTGCTCAATACTTGTGCAAATCATGTACCATTTCAAAACCCAGCAAATCATAGTGGGAACAGTAATATAGTTTGTCAAGTACCGGTACTCACCGCATCTTTGCGCAACTTGACTTGTAAAACAGCCTGACGAAAACTCAACTCTCCAATCTCCTTGGGCAAGTGATCATCCCATATCAATACGCGATGCGGCGCCGAATGGGGGGTAGGACCGCCTCCTACCAACGCCATTAAATTGCATCGAAAGAGCATTTCGACACGACCAATTCCACCACGTAGAGGACGATCTACCGATAAGGAATACTGTGGATACAGATTATGCACAGAAAAACCACTGGTCGTTCCGACGGCAAGACATCCACCATCTTGATTAAAGGCACAAGTCAACAAACTACTGGCCGGGGCACTCGAGGATGATTCACCAAAATCGTCGTCCATAGTCAAAAGGTTTGGTATTGTTCACTGTCAATGATGGTGGCTGGTACTTGTGTAGTATCCTGTGTGTTCTAGGGCGAGTCAGATTGTTAAATGAAGGAACGAAACGTGTTAACTTGGGTAGTGTGATTGTAGGGAAGTAAGAATAATCATCATCCACGCCTCTTTTTCATTTGTTGTGTGAGTTGTCGTGGGAGGCGACAGCGACATGCGCCTGGACAGAGCCCCCGTACATGGCCTACGTAAAGGCGCATCGCTCAACCGACACGAATGACCAAATCCTCTTTTTTTGGATTCTTTTGGATTCCGAACATTTTACATTTGTTCTGTTCTCGGTGCCATGATGTATACCGAAAAAATTGACAAGTGTCACCCATGACGCGACTGGAAATACACCACAGAAGGAATCAAAAAGAATCATACCTTGATGAAAGACAGGAGTCGTGTTGTATCCATCCCCAAAGAGGCTAAATGGGACTCGACTTTCTCCTCCAATGGAAACGCAGACCATGCTGCCCCAAGGGGTCGTAGAAAGGGACGCGGTCATCTATCGCATCTTGTCAAGTGCAGCTTGTTGACCAATACCTGCTGACTCCATCACATGCACATTCCAGTACACACCAAGAAAGATCAATGCAGTGATATGCACTAGATGACTTGGACCAAGCTCGGGAATCAGCACTGCTACTAAAGCAAAACCATAACTTCGTTCTGGCCAACAGCAACCTAAGGTCGCCAACACGGTCATGAACGAGTTCTCGAGAGTATATCTTTGATATGTCACGGTTATGGTTGCGAGGAAGTACAACACGTCGATTACCTTAAATCGTCCGAAATGAGGTGTGTCATCGGTCAGGGACACGCCAAGATTACTGGTGCCTTCTTCTTCTATCCTAACCCAGTACATATACGAAGTATCTATCGGAATATACCGTGCTATAATCTGCATCGGGATATTGGAACACACCAATTAACCCCAACAAAATGATCTGATGATGTTTTCACCTACGACATTTGAAGGCCATGCTGTTCGAGAAACCCTTCATCGGTAAAAGCAATACATTTGGGAGTAGCAACCCTATGGTCATGGAAGTTAGGTGAGACGAGCGGACTCTCCCACTGCGCGACTAAATTCCTTCTCGTAGAAACCAGAGTCAATGGGAGGAAGTTCTACCAAGTCAAGATATTCGTCCAAGATGTTCAGTGCAGCCGCATAATTGGCAATGGCGTCCTTGTCGCCTACTTTTGCTTTTTTCACACGCTTCTCCATGACATCCATTTCTTTGAAAAAGGCCTTGGCTGCCTTGACAGTTGGAAGATTGTCTGGAGCTTTGGTTTGATTGATACGGAACGCATTACCCAACAAGTACATACTCGCCTTCATATCATTGTATTTTGAATCTCTAACTTCAGAACCTTTGCAATCCTTGTTTTTCTTTGTACATTGACCATTCACATCCTGTCGACGGGCTGCCACAACTACCAAACCATCTGGGTCGAAAAATTGTTGTATTTCTGGTGCATTCATATCTCCCTTCACAACTGCGGGACCTATTAGAAGAAAATCATGTACTGCCGCTTGCACTCGTCCATAATAACGTCGTTTGGCAATGGGAATGGTCCTGTGCATTTTTCAATCGTGTTGTCAGAATATAATGGATACCAAGCGAACAAACATATCAATGCCCCTAGCAGTTGTAAATCTAACTTTAAAGTCAAGCGTTTCACTCACGTGTACTTGCCCGCTGTTGCACCACCACTTGCGAAAGCTGGAACTGGAAGGGCTGAAGACAGAATCTCGGCTCCAACCAATCCAGCCAGACCTTGGAGAACATCTCTCCGAGAAGCTTTGGGGCTAGGCTCAACTACATTAAAGGCGTCCCCGACTGACACAAGGCACAAAATAAGGATAACAGAAAGTCGCATGACGATGATGTTGGTGATGCGAACTGAATTTGCCTGAAGATACCGTCAAGTGACTAACTTCTTCTTTCGACCAAAGCAATGACGAATCGACGTCCTCTTCACTATCTACTGTTAAAGGAACTCCTTCCCAATCGTTGGAGATTCACACCTGACAATAGTGTGATGAGATGAGTAGTGAGTGTAGAGAAATATGTCGACCGATGGCAAATGCAAACGTCATCCTCATGTGATATTTTAGAAGATATCTATGCTTATTACATATATTACTACATGGCGGAAGGGAGGCCCGTGTCGTGCGTTGAAATGCGTAAGTGTAGTTGTTGCGTAACTGCCGTCATAACCTCCCTGAATCAGCCTGATTCTTCGCGGGAGACACGTAACTGCTCGCTTGTTCGTTGATAACCATGACAAAGAGAACCCTCAGTTCGAGTATTTTAGCCATTCATATATTAATAGTGACTTGTCCCACGGAAGCACGCTCTCAGCAAAAAACGACCTCTTACAGTCCACTAGAATTGGACAATTTTTTTAGCCATCTGTAAGGGTTCTTATCGTTTTGGTTGGACAGCTGGCACTCGCGGCCGTTCCTTATCGCCTGCGTAGAAAGTACCAACGTTAGTAGTAGACTGTGCCCCGCGCACTCGGCGTCAAGCCCACTTTTTTAGCTTTGCAGGACCCACCAGCGGAAAAATCACAAAAAACACCTGTCGACGCCTTTGAAGCGACCGACCGAAACTTCTTTTCCAAACCAGCGTTTCTTTTATTTGATCGGTATCAACCATCAAGAATCGAACACTTCCTGTCTTTGAAAGCTTAATATGCAACGTTTGGTCTAAGGCACACTGATAATTGGTGAGTTGTTGGCCATGGTCGTTTGACTTCCTCCTGAACTACGCGAAATTGCGCCTGGAGCTCGACGCCTCCACTTGTTTAAGAACAACCTGTTTCCTGTACATTTCTACCTGATGTCGCAAGGCGTCGAATTTTTTAGTTAAGGAAACTCGGTGATCACATTCTTCTTTCTATGTGATTACATTCTAGAGAAAGCTGTGCTCTCGTGAACTGTACTCATTTCACTTCATTGACTAACACAGACTTTCATCTTGCAATACAGATTGATTGAATACGCTGCGTTTGGGTTTATCCCTGCCATTGCGGCCTATTTTTCTTCTCTCCTCATTTCCGAACACTACAAACTCATTAATATCGAACTTTGAATAACAACACCACTGAGTATGGCAACACTGACAGCGTCTTCATCAGCATTCAGTGCAGTCAAAGTGAACGTTCGACTCTGCGGTTCAGTCCCTCGCACAGAACTTGAATCATTAGCAATATCAAGGAGCGCACCTCCACGTGTGCTTGCTTCCCGAACGCCCAACACGAATTCCAATGCACTTGCACACAACAGCGATTTGTTGTACTCATCGCTTTGTTCTTTGAAAGAGGAAAAGTCTTTCGTAGCGTCACAACTGTGTAAACAATTCTCGGGTAAAGATGATTTGCAAAACCGAGTCATGAACAAACCTGCCTCACCGGAATTCGAGGCACCCACATGGGCAGTACCAGCTTCCGGGGAATCCCGACTTGAGGTGAGCATGGAGGAATAGTCCTCCTAATCTCCTTTCATCTGCACGGACTAACATCCCACGTTTCAAACTTGTAGCCGATATTAGATTCAGTCGAGCGACAGCCTTCTGTGAACTTGAAGGACAAAGCAGTTTTCCGTGTTGGACGCTCACCCCAGTCCGATATTCAACTCCTCCATGATACTTCTTCCAGACGTCACGCGATGCTATTCCATCATTCGAACGGATCATGTTACCTCGTGGACTGTGGTAGTGCTCACGGAACTTTTGTGAACGGCATTCGAGTTAACTCTCCCCCTAACGGTGGAGTTGTAATTCCGTACAAAGTCCGCAGAGGCTCAATCATCCGCTTTGGCGGTCCGGGTGCCCCTCAGTTTATGTTGAAGTCCTTTTCTTTTGACCTTGAGGAGTTGCAAGAATCACCCTCCATCTCCCTTCGATCCCCAAGCGCAGTCGTGGAACACAATACAAGGCTGAACGCCCTAGGCAAGACTGCTAAGGAAACGCTATTCATGACGTTGAGCAGCAAGCGCAGCTTCGATTCAGTTGAAACATTCGATAGCGAAAATGATTTCGAAAGCAAGCGAATGCGATGTTCCTCACCACCCTTATCACCTGAGCATCACACCATTCGTCTCGTGAGTCCAGACTTATGTCACCCAAGCAAAAGACGTCGCGTCAGTTTTTCGAGCGATCCCCCGACGGCGTTTTACCCTAATTTGATCAGCCCTGATCTGTCATGTGATGAAAACGATGACATGTAATCTGATCATACATTCTCTAACCCTCTCCCCCCAAAACCCAAAAAAATGTAGCATAGAACCTCTCGCGTATAGAATGTTTTCTATTGTTAGTTATCATTGTACTTCATGATTGTAGATCATGGATGCAAATAATACTCGAAGCATGTCCTAGGAATTGCAAACTGCATCGTTGTCAACTTCCTGGGGTACAAGTACTCGTGCCAGTGTTGTTAGAAGTCAGTACATCTCCCTTTGCGTTCCCAGTCACCAAAACGGGTTGGTTCAGGAAACCTTCCTCCACGTCTTGGACCACCCCATTCGAGCATTCTATGTTCGAACGATTCATGGGCTGCCACAAACATTTCTTCCTGTTCCATATCATCGTCATCATCGTCTTTGTCACCATCCTCACATCCTCCGGGAGCAGGCTTGTCGTGCTCCTTTGGATCTTTCCGTGGGAAACCTGATGTCATGCCTACAACTGATAGGGTTCATTTGATGATTTACATGGCATATAATCAGGGAATAAAACAACCGTGTAAGTTCCATTTCGGAGCACAAGGTATACATGGAGAAAACGCGACTTTGGATCGTACCAGGTGGTTTGGCTCCATCGATCACTTTGACTGATGTTGCATCAGTATTGGGCGACGAGGAGACGTAGCGCAATGCGGGAGTCGCCTCTCTCCAATGCAGTCTCCTCAGCAATCGATATTGTAATCGTGTCCGAAGCAAAGCTTGACTGGGAAACATGGTTTGATAGGCCAAATAAGAAAAAATATGTCTCCTGTAACCAAAAGTGGCCACATTTGATATGCGAATTCTGCTATGTGGTGTGATTCGTAAAATGGATTGCACGGTAGGTACCAGTACTAGGTACCAGATGACTATATGTGCGTACCTGTGTATCTTTTGCTCGCCGGCGTGTTTGCATAGAATGTTGCTCTTCTATACTTCTATGCATCATTTTCTTTTCGATATCGGGCATGGTGACTACGTGACTACCGACAAGGCTGTATATCTTTCATTCTTGCAGCTCGTACAACCATGTCATTTTCGTCCGTTTCAGGGTTAGTCGCCCGGTGCCGAGGAAGCCTTGTCAGGCCAAGCCTTCTTCGCTTTTCCAGTAGCAGTGATACCCCTACTCCGCTATTTCTGTGGCTAGGCGAGAATGAAACTTCCACCGCTTCTGCAAAATCACCATCATTTTTGTTGCCAACTGGTGTTGTTCCACCATCGCAACCTACTGTCTTTTTTCCAGAAGACGTTGTGAAACAAGTGAATCTCCATTACGACTCTGATAAGCATTTTGTTGGAGGAATGGGAGAAGAAGATCCAGGAGTTTGGTTCGCCAGTTTAAACACGGATCCTCTTGCCTATGGAGAAATTGTTCAAGAATCCATTGCACTAGTAAAGGAGGAACGCCACGGTGTTCCATTTTGTTTGTGTACTACTGGATTGGTAGCGCCCACTGTGCCGTTGTCAGAGCTTGGATTGTCCACTCTTCATGTCAGCTTGTATGCGGGATCACCATCCGATTTTGCCAAAGCTACCGGACAGACAGAAAGAGATTTTGGTAGGTTGTGTGGATTTATAGTGGATGCTGTGGAACAAGGAATTCCAATAGAGGTCTGGGCCTTGGAAGCATATTCCAGCGGAGCAAGGGACTTGGCTGTTTCGCTTGGAGCGCAACATGTCCACATCGTTGGAACCTCAAGGTAACATGGTTACATGCAGGGTCTCCATGTACTTGGTATGCGTTTTTGGTTTCCACCATACCGACTATTCAAAATGGAGGAGGAGGTTACCCACTGTTCATTTCTTTGAAACCGGGCAAAACACTAATCTGTCACCAAACTCTAACTCCCCAAATGTAAAGGTCACTGTAAAGCAATTTATTCATAATTTCAACCCCATTCTCGTTCGATATTCAGGATCCTTGTTGTCTTGCCCTAGTAATTCTGCTAGGCAGCGAGTCTTGCTGGAACTTCTTCATGGGGCTCAAACCAAGATTTCTCATTCGATGGAATGAGTTGTACAAACATCTACCTTCTTGTTAAATGCAAGAAGAAAATGAGTAAGGATGATGCTTGGTCTGATGTTGAGATCCCTATGGTAAATTCAAGTCAACAGCGTGTGAGTCTAGAGTTTAGTTACAGAGATTACCTGTGGTGGATTTTCTGTACCTGGTACCAGGTACTAACATCTATAGAAGGGCAGCGGTTATCTTGTGACGGTCTACAGTTAACTGTACATCTCCCTCGCTATGGATGGCGAACCGAATATCTTATCAGAGCCATCCAGCAAACATTTTTGTCTTCTACCACCGTGGGGAAACTTACACACAAGAGCACACACTTGTTATGATCTTCGCTAGCGCGTCTAAGTCAGAATGGCATTGACGGCATGCGAGGATTCTATGTTTCGTTGTTCCTCGCGATGGCGGGAATGCTAGTTCTAGTACTTCAGGGGTTCTTATTTTATCTTGTCGTCGAGGATTCTCCAAGCCAAAATCGAAAGCGTGATATGACGAGTGGCGTTCGACCACCCAACGATTGTGATAGTGATCCAAGTGACAGTCGTACGGTTCTTGACAGAATAATGGTCTCTTCGGTAGAGTCAGAGAAACGCGACAAAATACTTTGCTTCATGATGACCCATGAGGGCTCCCATCGAACAAAAGTGACAAAGGTGTTGGAAACATGGGGATCAAAATGTGACGGCTGGCTCATTGCCTCCAATACTACAGATGAGGCACTGGGGACTATTGCAATGCAAACTCCAGCTAAATACACATACCTTTGGATGAAACTCAACGAAACAGTTCACTTGATCGCCTCGCAATTTATTGATGACTACGACTGGTTCTTTAAGGTTGATGATGATACCTTTGTACTTATGGAGAATCTTTGGCATTTCTTGAGGATCAAGAAAAGGGACAAAGAGATCCCACAGATCTTTGGCTACCTACTAACGGATCAGTTCTGGCGTGACCAACACATATATTTCGACATTGAAAAAAACAAAGGTTTCGGGAGTTACTTCTTGTCTCACGTGAGAAATGAGAGCGATAAAGCTGACTATCTTGCGGGGGGTTCAGGCTACATTATGAACAGTGCGTACTTGAGAATGCTGATTCTGGCACTAGAATCGAACCTCACCTTGTACGGCGAAGTTCCGGAAGATATGGCCCAGAGTGCAACCATGCTGGCACATGGCATTGCACCTGGCAATTCTCGAGACCATGCAGGTCGAGAGTATTTCATTCCGGAATCCCCGGCTTTGTGGAATGTGCGACACCAAACTCAAATCCGAAATGGCGTTGTGCCGCCAAATCGACACTGTTGCGCTGCTTATACGGTTGCGTTCCACCATGTTCCACCGTGGATGATGCAATACATGTATGACCAGTTCTATCTTTGTCGAACAGCACCATCGGCTTGAAAGGCAAGTCATTCGTTTGATGCCACCAAATTATAGGCCCAACAAGTGTACAGCCGAAGCTGCAGGATTTGTACTTTTGCGTTGCGATACCTGAAAGGCTACTACTACCGGTAGTATGACGCCCAGAAGTAGTGAATTACACTTACTTCACCTCACTGTCAGTTGTCAGCATGGGCTTGTGGTCCATTTCTTGAGATATTGAGAAGATGTCACTTTAATACATCCATCAATGGGTACTTGTATGATACCCGGTATCCTTTCTATTCGCTCTTTTCCTACTTCCTAGTACCGGTACGAATCTTACCCGGTTCCGTTAATCCCGCCATCTCCTTGTGGGGCGCGCGCCAAAAAACTGATTGGCTCGGATCGAACTTGGGAACTAAGCTGGGAAAATGTCACGACAACACTGCGATATGCTCAACGTGGTAGTAGAATAGGGCTCCTGTTCGGTGTTGGCCAAGATCATCATCCCACCAATTTCTCCGATACCAGGGATCCGTTATGTGGCTTGAATGCCAGTTCCATTTATCCCTCTTCCAGTGACCCTATTCAAAAAAACTAGGAAGTACTGTCAAGTGCCTTAAAATTGTCCGGACATGTCCATTGACTTCCCAAGTCTTATATCGTTATTTCCCTTTCGCGAATTCATCGATTCTTGATAACCGGCCCCTTAAATAGGTTTCGTCTGTGATAATTTAGCGGCATCGTCAGTGGATATTGAGGAGAATCGTGGTTACGATGAATTCAGCTCGCCTGTGCGAGTTAACCGGGTTCGGAGCCTACTACCGCGGTTGTGAAGACGGCACACATTTGATGGATTACGACCTGAATCGCCCCTCCAAATCCAAACCAAACAAGGTATAAATCCCAACAGAAGACAATCAAGTCGATTTGAAGACAATGGCACCACAATCAAGTGACACTCAAGCTGCTGTTAATGAGATGGAGACGCCTAAGCGAAGCGCTCTTCCAAGTAATGCGAGCATTTCAACCCAGCCAGATCATGCATCCTCCGATTCTGATGGAGCCAAGGATCAATCCAGTGACCAAAGCAAACGGTTCATTCCAGATCACAAGAAGCCTGATGCTGCTTTGACTTTCCCAGAGAAGGTAAGTGAATAATATTGAAGCTGAATCTATGCAACACAATGTGTTCTCATCCTCTCTTGTCCCGTTGAACTGCAGCTAATGAACTTGATGAAAATGGCTCAAGAGGAAGACCCTGAAACGTTTTGTGTTGCCTGGCTTTCTGATGGAAAGTCTTTTGTTATTCGTCACCCCGATGAATTCACACGCAAGGTCCTTCCCAAGTTCTTCAAGGCAACAAAGTTTAGTTCATTTACCCGCAAACTATACCGATGGGGATTTCGACAAGTAAATCGAGGAATAGGTCCTGATGATCCGATCATTTTTGGCAATGAATACTTCCAACGAGACAACCTAGAGTTAATGGTTCAAATGAGATCCATCACTGCTGCTTCGGCACGAAAGCAAGAACAAGGTACGATTCAAGTTCTCGCACAGAAGCGAGCCCTTGAGACACTAGACTGTGAACAGAGTCAAAAGAGGATGTTGTTGAACCAACTACTGAGTCAAAAGATGGTTATGAATAGCAACATGTTCAATGGAGGCAATATGAACCTTGCACAAGCCCTCCGTCCCAATAACAATGGATTCAATGGGCTTAGTCGCATGGAC
This sequence comes from Nitzschia palea, assembly GCA_019593585.1. Lineage (NCBI taxonomy): Eukaryota > Bacillariophyta > Bacillariophyceae > Bacillariales > Bacillariaceae > Nitzschia > Nitzschia palea. Next base: position 12,939 of record SWEM01000118.1, on the reverse strand, counting down.
ATGTTTCAACAGTTCAGCGCTCCCAATCCGATCGTGAGCTCCTTCCCACAAAACGCTTTTGGCGGATTCAACCTCAACCAAGGTCAACACATGTTTTCTGCCCCCTCTTCAACAGCTGATATTGTAAATGCAGCCATCAATGCACTACGATTCGCTCCATAATGCGCCAATATCGTAGCATGGGGCTGCCAGACTTGTATTGTATTTTATTTTTTTGGTTACCAAACGGGATGGTTTACCTCGAGATTGGAGATGGCTTGACCAGAAGTTATCGATAAATCCATCTTCTAAGGGATTGGTTTTATATTTACTTCTAGTAGATTCCAACTACCTGTACTGCTGATAGTTGCACTCATCTTTCTCGTCTTGGTCTGTTTCAAGCAATTCAGAAGGTCTGCAGTTGTGAAGAACCGGTAGTTGCACTTTTACCATTGCACCCTCATTGCAACTTAATCGCAGTCACGAGAAGGGTTCCCACTTGTTCCGCTATGCACCAGGTACATAGGGAATGTTTTGTCCATTGGGGACAGAGCTGGTTGTGTTTATTAATAAGAATTCGTTCCATTAGGGAGGTAGAGTTGCATTCTTGCTGAGCTGGCTGAATGCGAAGCCGACTATTTATGGTTTGGAAATAATGTCGCGCGCTTCACTCGCCCTTCTTTGTCGAATTTCGAACCGTCATGATAAATTCTCTCGCACGCTTCAATTATTGATGAAGTTGAATGACAAACGAACAGCAAGGCTTTTTTGTAACGAATGGGTGAAAACGTCGCCTCTGGACACTCTGAATCTGGTACGAAACATTACCCAGTTTTGATCGTATTTCTACCGGGAGCCAGTAGGTACCCCCTCGCCCTACAACAAGACGTGATGGTACAAGTACCTTCCCTTATGAACTGCAGAGCCACGTGGAACCATCTTTTCTCCGAATCATGGCCAGACGAAAGAACTCTTGGTTCCTGCCATTTCATTGACAGTGAGTGAATGAATCCTCTTGTATTGTAGTGAGTCTCCATATTTGTGACCCCCCCCTCTTTCCCAAATAGAAAGAATGGCAAACTTTATTCCACACTTGTCCATCTCTGTTCTAGCCATCGGGTCTTCCGTGTATTGTGCGGATGCTTTTGTTCCTCGACAGTCACGTCCTCTGTCTGGGACACGGTCCATTCCTATGTTACCTCTGCGTCCCATCTACAACACCATGGCACGACGTCCCATTGAAGAAATCCTGCTCGAGTTGGACGCTAGAGGCATTTCATTTCCTCCAACTGCAACGAGGCCAGAGTTGGAACGCCTACTTTCTCAGGCAGAGGTTGCAACGTCAAATAATTTCCAGCTACAAGAGGATTTGGAAGATTACAGTTACGACTACTATGATCATGAGAACGATGTTCGACCCTCAAGAAAACATGAGCAACAGCAACAGATAGCAGAGCAGATGGATGGGAACCGACGGCGTAGACATCAACAACGAGAAACAGCCCGGATCGAATTCTATAAAGGAGAGGATAATACCATGAATCGTCGCGCAAGTCGTCGACGACGTCGACAGCAACAGCAAATTGGTCAATTGGCCCCTGCCGATGTTTTATTTCGTGTAGTCGACAAGACTTCCAAAACAGTGGCACAGGTCATTCCTGAACAAGTACTCGACATAGGTAGCAAAGCTACCCGCCTCGCTAGTCGCACAACAAAACAACTCTTTCATGACCTTGTCGATGGAGGTCCACCCAAACAACAACGAAAGGGCGTTAAGAGAAGGAAACGATTGGATGACACAGCAGAACAAGGAAAGCCAAAGGTGGAGCAATGCTCTGCTCCAGATACACAGAGTTGGCAACGGGAAGCACCAAATTTTGACTACACTGTTCCAAGGGATTCCTTTTCTGTGGTTGATGAAACACTTCCGATGAGTAGTGAGTCAAGCACAAGCGATACTTTTCGCATTCGGGTTCCTATACAAGATATTTTGTCAGAGCTCAATCGTAGAAATATTCGGTTCTCACCCAAATCTACAAGAGCAGACCTGGAGGAACTCTTGGAGCAAGCCAAGTATTCCGAGGAACAAGCAGTCACCCCACCTAGCGCAGCATCGATGGACACCACTGCCACTCCTCAAGACCAAGGCAGTCCAGCATCAACTACTGGTACCAGTACATTTGCTACCATGGACGACGAGCGTCAAGACACTGTCTGGAAAAAGGCGTCGAGAGCTACCGTCAAGAAAATTAAGACTGTTCCCAAAACGATTTCAGAAACGATCAGAACAAAGGCTAAGAATACCTACGAAAAGGCGAGGAATGGCGCGACGAGTCTCTTTGAGGACCCACTAGAGCTCATTGCTAATGACAACACCCCCATTATTGTGGACGCGATTGTCGAAGACATTACCAAACGACCGTTTCCCGGCGACGACGACGACGACGTGATTGATGTAGAGCCCTTTTATCGAGAGGAACGGTATAAACCTCCCAGAAGGAATGCGGTACCATCGAGACCCGATGATGATCCAAAAGATTTTCAAGCAAAGATAAAGCCGCGTCGTCATCGAAGAATGTATCAAGAGGTGCAAACAAGGACCAATGGAAGGACGACCGTCGACAGGACAACCAACGGCCAACCAAACGCTCATCTCCCCAGGCTAAACCCAGCCAAGAAAACTCCAAGTGAACAGCTAGAATCCAAGAGAGGTCGAGGGAGACGTTCCGAAGGTGAACGTACAATCTATTCCCCGTATCGCAATAGCAACGACATCTACGTGGATGGCCTCGATCGACTGGGAGATTTCGTGGCAAATTCAGTGGACTCGTTTCTTTGGGGTTCAGAAAAGGAAAAAGAAACAACAGATCCTGCGTCTGAAAAGCCAAGGCAATCTTCCAAGCGACGAAGAAGTGGAAACTGGAAGGATAAAATGGAAGAGCAATTTGATTACTTGCTGGGTATTCATGAAGAAGGCGAATACTACAATCGGTGGGTAAACGAAGAACTTGACAATAAGCAAAGCACCGACGGAACTGAAGGGACGTCCAATACTGGACGAAGTAGATCTCGATCGCGAAAGGAACGAAAGCGTTATAATAAGCCTATTTGGGAGGAAGAGGGTTCATTACTTTCGATGTTATTCGGGACTGACAAAGAAGCTGGACTACCCCATGACATTTTTGACCGGTCGCCTTCTGGATCAGTTGTCAAGATAATCAGGACATTATTGCGGTCAGCTACTTTGGTAGCTTCTGGAGTCTGTCGATGGGCAAGTGTTCGGGGCTCCCTTCCCCAACCTCTTGCTGTAATTGGTGTTCTATGCTCTGTTCTGTCATCTCGCCCCGGGTCACGAGTCCGCAATCTAATTTTTACGGTACTAGCGCTTCGCACCGTGGGTGAGCTACTGCATGGGTACAGTAAAGACGATACTGAATTTTGGGACCCAATCGATGATCAAGAAGATTCAATGATGACAGGTAATCACATTCCTGGACTATAGACGGAATTGGATAAAATAGGACAGCACAACATATCCCAGTGAATTCAAAAGTCCAGAGTTGAAGGACTTTCTTGCCAAGTCGACAACAATGCTTTCAATCCAACTACGGCATTATATTCATCTTTTGGTAGCCTTACTTTTGAGCCTTCACCTTGTATGCATTGATTTACTGTAAAAATAATGTGAATCCATTGTTTAGTACGGCTTTATTTTATATGCATGTAGCGATTATCATTATATTCCCACTACCAATAGCATAGCTAGTTTGGCAGGTGTGGAAGGATGGGGGCGTATTGGAATAGCGGTGGCGCAAAGACAAAGTATTGTCATTTGGAGCAAAACTGTGCCATGACATGATATGTGATGGGATATAGGCAGTAGCGTGCGTTGATGATTTATGCGTAGACATCATCGGCAATCAGCTCGAGAGCTGCTTGAACTATACTTAGTACCTCATGGCGTGCGATTGGTTCTGACGGTTGATACGAAGTCGTCAAGATATCATTATTCATTGGAGGCTTGCAAGTTAGCAACTGTGACGAATAAATGGCAGAGATCAATGGAATGGAGCCATTGTTAGAAATGAAAGAGGAAGGTCGTTGGTATGAGGACTTTTCTGCTGGCATTTTCGCAAGCTTCGCTATCGTTTCACAATAGAAAAACTTGATTCCAAAAGTCGTGACAAAAAGGGATTTCAATGGTTGGGGTTGGTTCTGTATTTCACAGGAGCAATTCACCGTCTAGCGTTGGTCTGCGTCAAGGAATGAAATAAATGAGTTGAGAAAAAAAACATCTGCCGATACCAAAAAACAATCTGCTGACCCAGAGGGACTTCGGTGATGTCTCTTAGGTCCTTCCGATTCACAATTTACGATTGGTTGCCAATGTGCAAATGGACCGATGGTCCCGAAAATCGGATAAATGTCGTCCGCTTCGGTAGAACGACCAGGGCAATAACAATAGTGTCTCCGAGCTGGAATGCAGAAAATATCATTCGTCGTTTCCATCACCAAAAACCCTATAGCGAATGTCAAGACCATTAAATCATCCTTCAACGCAAGTGTCAAGGTTAAGAAAGCAGCTGACATTCCTTTGGGAGCTGTTTTCCCGATCTGTCGAAATACGCACTTGTGAATCTCGTGAGCCAATGAGTTTCCTTCCTCAGACCACATGTTCAACTCCATGTCAACAACCGCGAACTGCAGAACGCCAAGGCGATAATTCACTATGTCATTGGAGATTAATTACAAAGTGGCTTATTTTATCAGTCGCCACTTCCAACCAATCCACGTCCTTGACATTGCCGTTTTTACGTATAGTAGGAACAGTTGGTATCAATTACTTATGGGAATCGCATTGCTATTTGATAGTTCAGTACTACCTACTACCTACCAGTAGTGTAGGAAAACGAGCTGTAGGTAGCTGAACAGGTTCTGCGGCGTTCTCGTTTCGCGAGAGGACCACGTTCAGAATGTCATGAGGTATCCTTATACTTTTCTTCTATACCTACTGTCATAGGTTGGTATCAATTTCTTGCGGTTTAGGATCGAGGTGGTCAAGTTTTTCCGGTAGCAACAACCTCCAATGACAGCTGGCGTGCACTCTTGTTTGTCACACATGGTGGAAATGACAACGCTTTCGAATATTACAGAAAGAGCTACCGGTAGTAGCCTTTCGTTACCAATCAATAGTATGCGTCTCGTTCTACTATGCTTGCTGTTTGTTCTGATTGATGGACGAAGGCGACTTCCCAACGAAGTTAATCATAATGCCACTGACTTTGGCCGTCACTTGTTGGGGAAAACCGTTAAAGTTCCCAAGGCAAATTCACCAGACGATCACCTAGTCACGGACCTGCCGCTTTTGGATGTATCCAAGTTCCCAACGGATCACTGGGCCGGACTTCTTCCAGCGTCTGCTGATGGAGACAAGTACTTTTTCTATTGGCTGTTCGCACCGCCTCCTTCGCAGAAAGAAGATGGGGAGATTCCCCTGATTATCTGGCTCAACGGTGGTCCCGCATGTAGTTCTATGGATGGTCTATGGCTTGAGAATGGACCTTTCCGTCTCAAACGAAATGGTGAAGCTTGGACGATTGATATTGCAGAGTACAGTTGGCACAACCTCCCAGCTTACACACTATATATCGACCAGCCCGTGGGGACGGGAATCTCATTTACCACGTCGGGAAAGTATCCTACCAATGACAAGGAAGTTAATATCGACTTTTACTACTTTTTGCAAGAGTTTCTTTCCTTACATGCCGACAAGTTCCTTCAGAGCAACGGCATGTCCCGGAATCTCTTTTTTGCCGGAGAGTCTCACGCCGGGCACTACATTCCCAGTATGATGAACTACATCCAGAAACAAAACAAAAACTCTCCGAAAATTGTCATTCCCCTGTCTGGTGCGGCAATTGGAAACGGTTGGGTTAACCCCATTTTTCAGTATAGTGCTCATGATGCTGCCTATGGGTATAGTTTGATTGGTAGGGGGCAAAAGCGATCGTTGGAGGACAAGGAACGTCAATGTCAGGAGGATTTAGCAAAGGGAAAGTATACTTCTGGGACATGCTTTGCACTCTTGGATGACGTCGTCGAAAACTCACAAGGCAAGGGGTCTGGTTATATCGTAAGTCATTACGACTATCGAAAATGGGAACAAAAATCGAAACCACGAGATTTTCCACCGGGCCACAACGATGTCGAGGCATATCTGGGAGGATTTGGTTCCATTAGCTCTGACTATAAAGACGTGTTGCAGGCAATTCACAGTCTACCATCAGTTGAGGCGGGTCAACGATATCGCGAGTGCACGGATCCTCCGTACAATGCCCTCAAGCATCAAGATGGATTGGGAGTTACTCAAGATGTGGTCGACTTGCTAAACGAGGAGGTCACTCTTTTGTTTTTCAATGGTGTAAATGATCTCATCTGTAATCATGTTGGAAATGAGATTACCGTGGAGAACTTCAAGTGGAATCATCAAAACGAATTCCAAGTCTCCAAGCGATACGGATGGCGATCACCCTCGACAGGACAATTGGCAGGGTATATGAGGGCGTTTAAGAATCTTTGGTATCTCAAGGTCTTGGACAGTGGACACATGGTACCGCTAGATGTTCCCAATGTGAGCTTGGATATGATGAGAAATCTTGTTTTCGGGATCTCGTTTGATGACTACGAACAACAGTTGGCAAGATTGGCGAATAATCCAGGAAATTGCCCTCTTTGTCCTACTGCTACCGAATGCGAGGCCTGCCCAACTTGCCCCACTAGTGAAGGCAGCGGGCAACCTGTGCCCGATCCATCGAAAGGTCAAGTGGATCAATCATCCATGACAATCACGATTCCGAACAAAACACTTGCGATTTGGATCCTCTTGGGACTCGTTGGCATTTTTGGTGTAGTCTGGCTTGGCAGAAGGTTTCAAAAGAACAGAGGACGACGGACCCCGTCCCTGCCTATGACGTGGAACTTCCAACAACGACCTACACCGACAAACCAGAAGAAGAAAATGGATCCATCTCATGATGGCGAACGTGTCCTCTAAGCCCACGACAACCGCGTCGACGAAGAACCTAGCGGCGGCATTCGAAATCAAGAGTAAGAAACGTGGATCGGAATGTTACGGGCAAGCAACGACGTGACTAATTTATTTCTCAACACGATAGCTGTAGCAAAAGTGTTGTTTATGGTTAAATCCGCCGTCCTATTGGAGTCTACCTAAAGATCAAATGTTCGTGTGTCAATCGCGCGCGATCGTTTCGGTACGGAATGAGATCGCAGTGCTCGTCTCCCTGGACTTTCACCCACTGCTTGATGTTTCGAAGATACCCTCGCTATGCGCTGATTACCTGTAGTATGTCCCGCCATTGTCGTTGCCATAGTCCTTGGAGGTCTCGTCGACCCAAATCGCGAATCATGACGCGCCTTGGCTTGCATTAACCGTTCCAACGTCCTACCACTTCCCTCGATATGACGCTGAGATGGAGTCAAGGACCTAGATCTTTCTACGGGTCGATCATCCCTCCGAGGACGGTCGTCGGAACGGTAAAGACGAGCCTCCCAGGCTTTGGAAGCCCGGGAGTCATCAATGCCGCAGATCAGTGATACTTTAGGAACTTCTCTTCTTGATCTACCTGAGACTGCATGTATGGATTCGTTGCTTGTATCTGTTTCTTGTGTTACATTCGATACACCCCTGTCCAACTTTGATGCTTTACGACGTCGTTCTGCAAATTCACGCTCTTTCTTTTTGCGATCTTTGAATGCATCCATTCTGGCAGCAGCAATCGCAGCCAGAATCCAACAGATGCATGCGATAATGGAGTTTATAGATCCCTGTGACATTAAGCACTTGTGCAAACCACAAACTTGGGAATCAAAGAAGAGAAAAGTGAACGACTGACAAAAATATGTCAGTAGAAAACCCCTCCCTATGGGTGTCAAGTTGATGGTATGCCATATTATAGAGATTGTCATACAAGCCGCCAAAATTCCACCCAAAAGACTCGCGAGAAAGGCCATGGAACGGGCAATTTGAAACATCTTATCGTTGACGTCGTGGACGTCAAGGTGGTGTACCGTGCATCCCGACTGTTGGGATCTGGTCTCGTTAAAACAGAGTTTGAGGTTCACTAATCCCACATCGTACACTCCTTCGAAAGTAGAGTCGATGTAAATCGGAGACTCAACTGTTACAAAATTGGTCGTCGTCCTGGCATCAGAAGAACAAATCAAACCTGCCCATGCGAAAAGAATACCTATCACTGTCCAGAACTTTCCATGAGAGAATAACACGAAATGCTCATCCTTGTGTAAGCTGTTTTTCGTTGTTCCCTTTGGCGTCTTTTTCGGTGATGCCAAAGTGTGGGCGTTGGGCTGTGATGGCACCATTATCGCTCCCCTAGTCATTGCAATTTTCCATTCTTCATCCGAAGAATCGCTCGATGCGGAATCGGTAGCCGATTCTTCATCATCCCCATCACTACTTGCGCCGAACAATGCAGCACTAAGTGGGGCGTTTGCGAAGCTTTGGCCATTCCTGCGTAAGGGATTTTCGGATGACGGGACAATGGCGAAAACTTGTCGTTCCAAATCCACTTCGACGCCTTGATCATCGTCACCCCAACCTCTAGGACTACGAATCTTTCGTTTTGAGGAGAAATCCATGATCAACTAAATCAAGAATTACTTGATAGTGGAAGGATTTGTATGATTCGAGCTTCACCAAGCGAAACAAAGTTGCCAATCGGAGGAGGTGCGGGGTATGAAAAAAGTCGTCCGGTAAATATGTGAGGAGTGTTAACAAATGTCGTCGACCACATTCTCATCTCTAACTAAAATCCGTCATTAAATACGCATGATGAAAAAAATCGTCTTCCACATGGTACAAAAACTTGAATTGATAGTGTTACTTAAACCCAAACCGAAAATCCGGCGACGGGAAGTTGCAGCTGTGTCCTAAGTACACATCTGACTTCGAGAAAAAGTATCAGGGCACTTCAAGTCTTTGCCCTAAATAAAGTGCTATGTAGGCCAAAGCATTTGAACTAGCACATATCAAAACCGCCGTTTATCTGCGTTCAGACCGTACTTTGACCGGTGATTTTCATCGACTCGTGACTTGACAATCATTGGGATAGATGTGCCAGCCTCTGTTGCTGAAGATGTCGATGCTTGGACAACAAATCTAAAGCTTCACGTACCACTTTTTGCTGAGGTGTTTCGTTGGATTTCCGATATTCCCTTCGAATAATGTCACAGTCCTCTCCTTTCGACCACTCACAGCATACCTTGTACTTTTCAGTTTCTTGCAAACAGCTGGCTTTTGTTGTCAAACCACATCCTTCTCGTACTAAGTCGAAAATCATCAAGTGAAAGTTCGAGCAACAGTTTCCATAGACGTGACCTGCATAGAGCTGCATCCGAATGGCAACCAGACTGCTTATGATGATATCGTCAGCGTCTTGGCCAAACTTCTGCACGTTCCCTGATCCTTGGAGCGAATCCCTTTCGTTGACAACAATGTCCAGAGGAAAACCAACTGTCCTATTGTAGAGAATGCGACGTCGAAAGATATCCTCGTCTTCCGTCGTCATGACTAATGTACCGTACATATCATTGCGAGTCCTGGTAGCCTCCCAAGTTTCCTTTGCCAACTGCATGTACTGATCAAAGTTCAAGCAGGTGCTCTCACCCTGGCATTTGTCTGATCCACGGATCGGCATCCCAATTGTGTTCTCTGGGTTTAATGGACGAATGAGTACTTTTCTCAAATTTTGATCAATGGTCGATTTAGTCTTGGAATTTGGACGAAGCAAGTATAGCAGAATGGCGTGTGCGATGCGATTGTTGCGATTCCCGTACGAATAGTGTAGCGGCTCGCCAGTTTCTTTCTTTTCTCGAATACGCCGCGCTGCTGCTTGCAGGAACTCATGTTTAATCTCGTCCTCAGGATATTGTCTTGATACTCGCCATTCTGCGATCATTGTCAATGCCCTATCGTATATTTTTTGCTGAACTCTTTCATGAATGCCGAACAAGTCACCTTTTGCAGATGTGATTAAACCATCCACAGCAAGAACCTTCTGATGCGCAAGACTCTCTGGTATGATACCTTCTCGCCTCATTGCTGCAACATCAGTGCGATTCATCACAATCGCATTTTCCAGGTCCCAAGATGAAAGGGTGCACGGAGTGGTCGGAAGGAACACACACTGAAAATCGTTCCTGCCACATGAAACCACATTCCAAGGAGTGCGCAGGTGCTGAGGCCCTACAGAAGCATTCGAGATGAAAAGTGGAACCCTGTCCGTTGCGATAGCAGTGAGTATATGTGTCACAGCACCCAAACGGAGAGCCGCTCCCAGACCCAGATTCGCAAGATTAGTTACCAAGAACTTTGATCCACTACATTGGAAGTCGTGCATGGGAAATACTTGGGGACAGCCAGCTCGCTGATGATGTTCCTCACGAGCGGGTCGATGGTGTAAGTCATATATAGCTAGGTATATCAGTTTGAATTCCCATTCGGTTAGTCGTTCGATGTTTGAGACATGCCAAGCTTCAATTTGAGTTGATCGAAACGTGCCCCCCGCATGACAAAGCGTTTCTCCCAGCAAACTGTCTATCATCCTCAAGGGATTATGTATAACTGTCGATTGATCAGTACCAAAGTTACTGGTGTGAAGATTTCGGAGGTAGTCTTGTTGGAACCACTCATGCATGACTTCGCAGCGGGATTTGATGATGTTTGGTTTTTGGACCTTTGCTACAGTTAGTGGCAAGTCATCCAAAGGGTGATCGAACTCTACTGAGTCATTCGTGAGGAAAGGTTCATGATTATGGATCGATCTTGTTGTATCCTTTGCGGCAAGGAGGAAATCTCCAAATTTCTTGGTGAAATGGTAATCCGGTGCCGCATACTTGAGACGGCTTTGCTCGACAATAGCAATTCGGTGCATTTGTCTCATAGCAGACAATAAAGCGAAGATGATTGCCAAGACTAAGCACCGCAGACTCCTCATTGTCATGGTTCTGTTCTGTGTGGAATTGTTAGCAGTGAGCCGGATCATCTCGATTGATGTGTAAAACTTTAAACTGTGGACAATGATACAAAAAAATGCACGGAAAATCCGTCGTGTGCGAACCCTAACTTGTCAACGACCTTTTGATGAGATGTAGTAGCGAGAGTAACCCGTTCATTCTTTACAGTGTTAGATTTGACGAAACGCTGAAATAACAACGAAACACGAAACGCTTATACGTTGAAACGGTTTTACTCAGTTACTTAGTAGGATCTAGTATTAGCGGTGAACGAGGGCGCATGAAGGGCTGAATAACGTCGAAACGCGGAAGTAAGAAACGCAATAAGAAACGGTGCACAGAAACGCAGAAGAAGGCAGGTACTAACACGTCAATAAATAAATAATGTAGCTTGTACGCGGTACAGCAGTAGCTCTTGTCACTTCGAGAGCGATGGGGTTTTCTCCGCCCTTAAAATTTGAAAAATACAGGTTACTTAACGTTCCTAGAAATTTAGATACACATTTTTGGCCACAACCTTCGCATGCGTGATGATGAGCATCGTCGAATAATACATAATTCGATGTTGAATAGAATTATCATCAATCAGAGGTCACTGTCAGTAGTAGACATTGATATCAATCATATCCTTCCAGGAACGCATTTATTGCGAACGAAAGTAAGAGCTTGTTTGAGCTGTGTAATCAAGCAAGAACTCCACGGCCTTTGGAAAAGGACCCTGGTGCATAGTAGTCATGGTACAAGGTATCAAGACAAGACTCGCAACGGGTTGAAAGGAAACGCTCTCCGGTAATCATAAAATGATACCTGCCATAGTGATAGCTGGCAGGTGGGTCCCCCGTTCCATAATAGTCTGGGATGGCACAGACGTCATTCCAGTTTGATTTTTTTCCTCTTTTGACCAAGAGGGAGATACGTTGCCTTGTTCTCAGAAGCAAGAAAATACCAAGGCCAACCAGAATAGAGCACCAAATCGTCAGCATCAAGACTTCAGTACCGAGTGGTCTAACAGTTTCTGTCAAATCAAGAGGCTGCGAGCTTGTGGTGTTTTTTCCGAAATCAACTGTATCTACTTCTCCTGTAACATCAACGTGTTGACTCGGTCCTTGCGATTCATCATTTTTAGGAAAAGTCACTTTGTGTGTATTCACTAAATGTTCTGGATCTTGAAGTGAGTACAAAATCGACGAGCACTCAAAGTACTGCATCGAGTTCCCGAGCCATCGAGTCCTTTTGAGGGAAGGTAGAGCATCGCCTAATAAAAGGCCTTTGTCGATGATACGTCGGCTATATGCGTGTATGAAATCAATGTAAGTATGGATTTCACTGAATTCTTTGGTGGTGTGCAAAGCCATTTTGCATTGGAAAACAGCGCAAGTGTTTCCAGAGGAAGTCTCAACCTCGACATCGTCACAACTACCTGATGTGATGAAAAGGAATATCAGGCAAAGTCAAAGAAGTAGCAACTCATGACGTCTATCGGTAAAGCTCGTACTTACAACCATCTATCAAATCGATCGAGTCCAAGCCTATATCAATAATTCCATGACTTTTTGTCTCGATATCAGTTTCGGAAGTGGGTTGGGATGTGTTATGCTGATTGCCATGGTCAGGGCACCATTCGATGATCGAATGAATGATGTAATAAAGAAACGTCTTCAAGTCTTCGATGGCATTTCCCGCAATTGGTACGGTGGATTCAGCTGCAAAATAAATAAAAGCTCAGTCGAGGAGGGGTTGGAAACGTGGAGGGATCGGTCGATGCAAGTTGGGACGGAATGCGCCGAGGATGGTTTTTTCGTCGATGAGGTTGTAGGCACCCCCCAAAAATGCTCGTTGGACCGATCAATTTGAAAACCTCGTGCTCCAGAAGAAAAGACACCACAGCAGGTAATCTTGGATCGTCAT